>JAQNBH010000018.1:28830881-29060881 GCA_028752905.1 Cladorhizidae sp. MBARI D1340-BT2
GCCCCTCACTTAGTATTCTCTTTGCCCCTCACTTAGTATTATCTTTGCCCCTCACTTAGTATTCTCTTTGCCCCTCACTTAGTATTCTCTTTGCCCCTCACTTAGTATTCTCTTTGCCCCTCACTTAGTATTCTCTTTGCCCCTCACTTAGTATTCTCTTTGCCCCTCACTTAGTATTCTCTTTGCCCCTCACTTAGTATTCTCTTTGCCCCTCACTTAGTATTCTCTTTGCCCCTCACTTAGTATTCTCTTTGCCCCTCACTTAGTATTCTCTTTGCCCCTCACTTAGTATTCTCTTTGCCCCTCACTTAGTATTCTCTTTGCCCCTCACTTAGTATTCTCTTTGCCCCTCACTTAGTATTCTCTTTGCCCCTCACTTAGTATTCTCTTTGCCCCTCTCTTAGTATTCTATAAGACCCTCATTAGCATTTATTTCGGCTCTAATTTAAGCCAGCAGAGTATTTACAATGAATGACCTTCACAAAAATCGACTCGAATTTTTACTTTCTTAATGTTTCGAATGCTCGCTCTAGCCAACAAAAACCACAATAATCAACAACAACAACAGCAGTACTGGTAACACTTGATTTGTTATCAGTAAAAAATATATATCAAACTATTGAGCAGTCAGGTACATTTTCTATATACTAGAAATGAATGCAAGACATTGAGTGGTGAGCGAAGGTCCAATACTAATTAATTTGAAATCTCTAGCTGCTAACCTAACACTATACACTGATCTTAACTATACACTGATCTTAACTATACACTGATCTGTCAACTATACACTGATCTGTCAACTATACACTGATCTGTCAACTATACACTGATCTTGACTATACACTGATCTTAACTATACACTGATCTTAACTATACACTGATCTTAACTATACACTGATCTGTCAACTATACACTGATCTGTCAACTATACACTGATCTGTCAACTATACACTGATCTGTAAATTATTGATGAGCACTATTAATATGGTACAGTTACCAAACTGGTGCAAGGTTGGAAAGAGTCAATATTGACTGTGACGATCATTTCCAGTCTAACCAGATTGAGTAGCACACATGTTGAGAGGCAAGCTCCAAGCGCAGTTTCGGCCATTGCTACATCAGGCGCATCCATGAATAAACAACAACAACAACAAACCTATAGCAGTGACGATTATTTCCAGTCTAGCAAACGTGTCCATAGCTCGAGTGTGTTGATGAATCAAGTGGCTAAGTCAGAATGAAACTTCACCTTCCATTCTTGACAGCTAGTAACTCTTATAGAAACATGCACAGCTGGAGTGCAGAAACTTTACCTGAGCCTAAGAAAGCTTCTGGATTGTGGGGGTGATGCCAAGCGCTGGCAATGAACAAGATTAATGTGGAGCTAGCTAGCTAGAAGGCATGATGGTGGTAAGGGAACTCATTAACCATCTCAGAGGCTTAGCTAGAAATAGCCATGTTTTGTCTGCTGATGATGTTGGTTCTAATTTATGTTGTCTGTGGGTTTGGTGGAGTTGATAGTTCGCCAAACGAATCTGGAAAGTTTGGTGAGTTGGTAACAAAATTTCAGCTAGCTAATAGCTAATGGCAAAAACATTCCCCGTTGCATTATCAGCATTCAGCTACAATACGAGTTCACTCTCTCGTGTCCAAGTCCTCAGGCATGCACCTCCCCTCTCCTCAGGCATGCACCTCCCCTCTCCTCAGGCATGCACCTCCCCTCTCCTCAGGCATGCACCTCCCCTCTCTGCCTGCATGCACCTCCCCTCTCCTCAGGCATGTGCCTCCCCTCTCCTCAGGCATGTGCCTCCCCTCTCCTCAGGCATGTGCCTCCCCTCTCCTCAGGCATGTGCCTCCCCTCTCCTCAGGCATGTGCCTCCCCTCTCCTCAGGCATGCACCTCCCCTCTCCTCAGGCATGTGCCTCCCCTCTCCTCAGGCATGCACCTCCCCTCTCCTCAGGCATGCGCCTCCCCTCTCCTCAGGCATGCCTCTCCTCAGGCATGTGCCTCCCCTCTCCTCAGGCATGCGCCTCCCCTCTCCTCAGGCATGTGCCTCCCCTCTACTCAGGCATGTGCCTCCCCTCTCCTCAGGCATGTGCCTCCCCTCTCCTCAGGCATGTGCCTCCCCTCTCCTCAGGCATGCACCTCCCCTCTCCTCAGGCATGCGCCTCCCCTCTCCTCAGGCATGCCTCTCCTCAGGCATGTGCCTCCCCTCTCCTCAGGCATGCGCCTCCCCTCTCCTCAGGCATGTGCCTCCCCTCTACTCAGGCATGTGCCTCCCCTCTACTCAGGCATGTGCCTCCCCTCTCCTCAGGCATGTGCCTCCCCTCTCCTCAGGCATGCACCTCCCCTCTCCTCAGGCATGCACCTCCCCTCTCCTCAGGCATGTGCCTCCCCTCTCCTCAGGCATGCGCCTCCCCTCTCCTCAGGCATGTGCCTCCACTCTCCTCAGGCATGTGCCTCCCCTCTCCTCAGGCATGTGCCTCCCCTCTCCTCAGGCATGTGCCTCCCCTCTCCTCAGGCATGCACCTCCCCTCTCCTCAGGCATGTGCCTCCCCTCTCCTCAGGCATGTGCCTCCCCTCTCCTCAGGCATGCACCTCCCCTCTCCTCAGGCATGCACCTCCCCTCTCCTCAGGCATGTGCCTCCCCTCTCCTCAGGCATGTGCCTCCCCTCTCCTCAGGCATGCACCTCCCCTCTCCTCAGGCATGCACCTCCCCTCTCCTCAGGCATGCACCTCCCCTCTCCTCAGGCATGCACCTCCCCTCTCCTCAGGCATGTGCCTCCCCTCTCCTCAGGCATGCACCTCCCCTCTCCTCAGGCATGCACCTCCCCTCTCCTCAGGCATGTGCCTCCCCTCTCCTCAGGCATGTGCCTCCACTCTCCTCAGGCATGTGCCTCCCCTCTCCTCAGGCATGTGCCTCCCCTCTCCTCAGGCATGTGCCTCCCCTCTCCTCAGGCATGCACCTCCCCTCTCCTCAGGCATGTGCCTCCCCTCTCCTCAGGCATGTGCCTCCCCTCTCCTCAGGCATGTGCCTCCCCTCTACTCAGGCATGTGCCTCCCCTCTACTCAGGCATGTGCCTCCCCTCTACTCAGGCATGTGCCTCCCCTCTCCTCAGGCATGTGCCTCCCCTCTCCTCAGGCATGCACCTCCCCTCTCCTCAGGCATGCACCTCCCCTCTCCTCAGGCATGCACCTCCCCTCTCCTCAGGCATGCACCTCCCCTCTCCTCAGGCATGCGCCTCCCCTCTCCTCAGACATGTGCCTCCCCTCTACTCAGGCATGTGCCTCCCCTCTCCTCAGGCATGTGCCTCCCCTCTCCTCAGGCATGCGCCTCCCCTCTCCTCAGGCATGTGCCTCCCCTCTCCTCAGGCATGTGCCTCCCCCTCCTCAGGCATGCACCTCCCCTCTCCTCAGGCATGCGCCTCCCCTCTCCTCAGGCATGTGCCTCCCCTCTCCTCAGGCATGCACCTCCCCTCTCCTCAGGCATGCACCTCCCCTCTACTCAGGCATGTGCCTCCCCTCTCCTCAGGCATGCACCTCCCCTCTCCTCAGGCATGTGCCTCCCCTCTCCTCAGGCATGTGCCTCCCCTCTCCTCAGGCATGTGCCTCCCCTCTCCTCAGGCATGTGCCTCCCCTCTCCTCAGGCATGCACCTCCCCTCTCCTCAGGCATGCACCTCCCCTCTCCTCAGGCATGTGCCTCCCCTCTCCTCAGGCATGCACCTCCCCTCTCCTCAGGCATGTGCCTCCCCTCTCCTCAGGCATGTGCCTCCCCTCTCCTCAGGCATGTGCCTCCCCTCTCCTCAGGCATGTGCCTCCCCTCTCCTCAGGCATGTGCCTCCCCTCTCCTCAGGCATGTGCCTCCCCTCTCCTCAGGCATGTGCCTCCCCTCTCCTCAGGCATGTGCCTCCCCTCTCCTCAGGCATGTGCCTCCCCTCTCCTCAGGCATGTGCCTCCCCTCTCCTCAGGCATGTGCCTCCCCTCTCCTCAGGCATGCACCTCCCCTCTCCTCAGGCATGTGCCTCCCCTCTCCTCAGGCATGTGCCTCCCCTCTCCTCAGGCATGTGCCTCCCCTCTCCTCAGGCATGTGCCTCCCCTCTACTCAGGCATGTGCCTCCCCTCTACTCAGGCATGTGCCTCCCCTCTACTCAGGCATGTGCCTCCCCTCTCCTCAGGCATGCACCTCCCCTCTCCTCAGGCATGCACCTCCCCTCTCCTCAGGCATGCACCTCCCCTCTCCTCAGGCATGCACCTCCCCTCTCCTCAGGCATGCGCCTCCCCTCTACTCAGGCATGTGCCTCCCCTCTCCTCAGGCATGTGCCTCCCCTCTCCTCAGGCATGCGCCTCCCCTCTCCTCAGGCATGTGCCTCCCCTCTCCTCAGGCATGTGCCTCCCCCTCCTCAGGCATGCACCTCCCCTCTCCTCAGGCATGCGCCTCCCCTCTCCTCAGGCATGTGCCTCCCCTCTCCTCAGGCATGCACCTCCCCTCTCCTCAGGCATGCACCTCCCCTCTACTCAGGCATGTGCCTCCCCTCTCCTCAGGCATGCACCTCCCCTCTCCTCAGGCATGTGCCTCCCCTCTCCTCAGGCATGTGCCTCCCCTCTCCTCAGGCATGTGCCTCCCCTCTCCTCAGGCATGTGCCTCCCCTCTCCTCAGGCATGCACCTCCCCTCTCCTCAGGCATGCACCTCCCCTCTCCTCAGGCATGTGCCTCCCCTCTCCTCAGGCATGCACCTCCCCTCTCCTCAGGCATGTGCCTCCCCTCTCCTCAGGCATGTGCCTCCCCTCTCCTCAGGCATGTGCCTCCCCTCTCCTCAGGCATGTGCCTCCCCTCTCCTCAGGCATGTGCCTCCCCTCTCCTCAGGCATGTGCCTCCCCTCTCCTCAGGCATGTGCCTCCCCTCTCCTCAGGCATGTGCCTCCCCTCTCCTCAGGCATGTGCCTCCCCTCTACTCAGGCATGTGCCTCCCCTCTCCTCAGGCATGTGCCTCCCCTCTCCTCAGGCATGTGCCTCCCCTCTACTCAGGCATGTGCCTCCCCTCTCCTCAGGCATGTGCCTCCCCTCTCCTCAGGCATGTGCCTCCCCTCTCCTCAGGCATGTGCCTCCCCTCTACTCAGGCATGTGCCTCCCCTCTACTCAGGCATGTGCCTCCCCTCTACTCAGGCATGTGCCTCCCCTCTACTCAGGCATGTGCCTCCCCTCTCCTCAGGCATGTGCCTCCCCTCTCCTCAGGCATGCACCTCCCCTCTCCTCAGGCATGCACCTCCCCTCTCCTCAGGCATGCACCTCCCCTCTCCTCAGGCATGCACCTCCCCTCTCCTCAGGCATGCGCCTCCCCTCTCCTCAGACATGTGCCTCCCCTCTACTCAGGCATGTGCCTCCCCTCTCCTCAGGCATGTGACTCCCCTCTCCTCAGGCATGCGCCTCCCCTCTCCTCAGGCATGCGCCTCCCCTCTCCTCAGACATGTGCCTCCCCTCTACTCAGGCATGTGCCTCCCCTCTCCTCAGGCATGTGACTCCCCTCTCCTCAGGCATGCGCCTCCCCTCTCCTCAGGCATGCGCCTCCCCTCTCTTCTCTCAAGTGTCAAACATTAGGACTTATATAAAGATTGGCAACACGATGTGGCTAACGTGTTTATTCCTGATGAACGCTAAACCTTAATTAAGAGTAAATTTTAGGTTGATTGTTGTAACAATATTTCTCTCTCTTTCACACACACACACACACACACCACACATACACACACCACACACACACACACCACATACACACACCACACATACACACCACACACACACACACACACCACACACTACTCCTCTTCTACCAGTGTGCAGGATTGTAGTTATCATCGTCTCAAGTATGATAAAGCCAAACTGAACATTCACGGCAAACTGGCAAACTACTGGGTCAGCGCAGAGGCCTGCTTGTTATTTTGGGAAGATTCTCCTTGAAATGAAAATGTATTCATCTTACCACAATCTAAACTCTTCGGCCTAAGTACACATTTATGTTCAGATTTCAGATAACTGTTTTCAGATATCAGTACAAAGCATATTCATAGCTGTGGCTTCCAGAGTAAACCCACTGCTATTCAACCATGTTAGTTTTCTTTCCTCCAGCTAAGAATTTGTAGTTACTTTCTCTAACATTTACTTTCTCTAACATTCCCAGATTTAATAATTATAGTGAATACATAGAAGCATACATGCATACATACAGACATGCATGCATACATGCATATACATACATGCATGCATGCATGCATATACTTGCATTCATACATACATGCATTCATACATACATGCATATACTTGCATTCATACATACATGCATTCATACATACATGCATATACTTGCATTCATACATACATGCATTCATACATACATGCATTCATACATACATTGATACATACATGCATGCATTCATACATGCATGCATACATTCATACATGCATACATGCATACATTCATACATGCAATACCAATTTTTCCACCAACTCCTCCCCTGTGAGGCTTCACTAGCCAACTAGCATAGCTCCCCACCACATCCAATAACAAAGAACACAACAACAACAACAACAAATGAAAAAGGTTCTGTCTGGGACAGAGTGACCAAAGGTATGGTTCTCACCTAAGACAGACACACAGCTTCCTGCACCTTCCATTAAAAAAAAAAATTTTTTAATTGGGGGGGTTGGAGATTGTTCATTTTAGTGACAAATCACCATGGAATATGGACTCGGTTTCTGTCCTGCTGATTGATTGTTCACATTTGCAAAGTGGAAGGAAGCCATATGTAGATGCATGTGTGTGGCGGACCTTACGTTGTAGACAGGGATAACATATCATGAAAGGGCAATAGAGAGGCTCAGCTCTAAAGCGTTGCCTTTGTGGTTCCTAGGATTACAACGCGACTTTGGCTGCATTTGTAAACTTTGAACTACACATTATGATCACTCACCTCTGCAGGGGAATAGGATAAAAAGGGGACTTCCCCTATCTGTATCAACAGCCAATCGTCTTCTTCGAAAGGCTTCGAGCAGCCCGAGATTTCAATGTTCATCCTAAACCTGCCCAACGGCACGTCCTCGACACCTCTCTCCCTCATATGCACGTTCACATCGGCTATCGACTCGCTCGATGCCATGGAAATTGGTGCAGCATCCGCTAGAGCAACTTGCATCGGTGGCAGCTTATCCTTCAACCCTGAAGGCAGGTCCGTTACCACTCGATTAAAATGCACTAGTCCTGGTGTGGCGCTGGAAGAGGTACTGGTATTGCTTGGATTAGATTCAGCACTACCTACAAGATGCATATAAGCACCTCCAGATCCAATGAATTTGCTAAACCACTCGGCCGGTTCTTCTCCTTGGTCAATCACCATGACTCGATCTTTCCAGACGCTTGCTTCTATCCTTTCTCCCTCTGTGATGGGGGAAAACAGGAGATCTTTCTCCATCCCTGGAGCACAGACTTGGATCATCTTCTCCCCTTTCTCATTCAGAACAAACTTGGGATGAATTGTAGCCATCTTGGAAAACTTCCTTTGCGAGACAAATCTGTTCTTACCGTCCACCAGCATGAATCTTCGGTCATCTTCCATCCCGTAGGGACCTACTTTCGCCTCTTCTACCTGCAATCCATGGCAGGATTTGATGGGGAAGTAGTTCAACTTGGTCACTCGTACCTCGGGCGCGGCCATTGGCATGTAAATTAAAGGTAAAAATAAAGGTAAAGTATCGCCTAACATGCCGACCTAACATACCGACCTTCTCGTAATAAACACGTAACTTGGGTAGTGTTAGCCGTTGATAAATGGCTCTGCACGAAGTCAAACTGTGTTTGCTAGGGGTAAGTGTAGTTGTCGAGTACCAATTAGAGGGTAAACTGCTAAAGTGATTTGTTCCACAAGAAATATTCGTGATTCGAGTAAGTCTTTCTTTAAATGTAGGAGAGCGGAGTTGGGAAAACTTGTATCGTGAACAGATTCGTTTCTGATACGTTCTCGGAACACGAAAGCTTGACAGTAGGGTGAGTAACACTTATTGTTAGTTTTCCAAGTAGTTGTGCCAGCATGAATGATTAAGAGCTGTAAAGCTTTGCAGCTGCCTCTGAATCTGGGCCCCGTCAGTAATAATATTATGACAGGGTCAGTACCCCATTGTGAAGTGGGTGTGACAGTGTGGGTTGCTAATTAGATTTCAGTTCTGTGACAAGTTGGAGGCAAAGAGAAAGAATGACAAGCCTTTTAATAAGAACATGTTTATAGAATATAGAATACGTGGACCGTAGGCTATGTATTAACTCTCTCCGAAAACTGGTCTCTTGACAAAAGCACGTGTTTTAGTCTTTGTGTAGCAATTTGTAAAGTGTCTGTCTGTATGCTCAACCAAGAGCTGTATACACTTGAAGAAGGCGGAGTGATAATTGACTATAATTGGAGAAAACTACCTTTTTACAGACAGAGATCTGCCCTGATGGATAAATAATGACAGGGTGTTGTTGTTGTTGTCGTGTTTTTTTGTCTTTAAAAAAATTTTTTTTTTTTTACCAGCTGCAAAGATGCTAATGAGGTGGGATTGTTTTTGTTTGTTTCTGACGCTGTTATTCTTGTGTGTTAGTGTATGGGTTAACAATTACGGCACCACCAGTGACAAAAGAAACATTTGTAACAATACAGACTAGCATGATTCCCAATGTTAATATTAACTTGAACCACTCCCCCTCCAGCTGCATTTGAATTATTAGGGGCCTTGTGTTGAGCATGTCTTCAGTACTACTGGTTTAAGAGTATTTTATGCCCTAGCTATCATCCTAGCTCTGGTAGTGACCCTAGCCCTAGCTCTCACCCTAGCCCTGGCCCTAGTTGTCACCTTAGCCCTAATTGTCAACCTAGCCCTAGTTGTCACCCTAGCCCTAGTTGTCACCCTAGCCCTAGTTGTCACCCTAGCCCTAGTTGTCACCATGGCCCTAGTTTTTATCCAGCTAGCCCTAACTGTCACCCTAGCCCTAGCTGTCATCCTAGCCCTACAACCTAGCCATTTATACTTTTTGCCCTATTTATTTGCCTAACCCTAGTGCTTGCCCTGCCCTATTTCTTGTCCTGCCCTATTTCTTGCCCTAGGACTTCTAGTTTGACTCGCTCTGCCCCCACGTGCGCATTGGGAGGGGTGTGGAAAAACATAAAATCTTCTGCCCCCCCTACTGCAAGAGATTGCACAACACGAAATGCTATTAAAATTCCTCGTGACCGCACTGCATGTGTGATTTAACATGACCTGGTGTGGATGCACAAGTGCGCCATCCAGTTCCCTGGCAGGCTGACGATGCACGGGGAAGACAATGCACTGTGGACACCGGAGAGCAGATCGACCAACAGAGAGGAGAGTGGGACACCATCATGCTCCCACAGCAGGAGAGTGGGACGCCATCATGCTCCCAGAGCAGGAGAGTGGGACGCCATCATGCTCCCAGAGCAGGAGAGTGGGACGCCATCATGCTCCCAGAGCAGGAGAGTGTGACGCCATCATGCTCCCAGAGCAGGAGAGTGGGACGCCATCATGCTGCCAGAGCAGGAGAGTGGGACGCCATCATGCTGCCAGAGCAGGAGAGTGGGACGCCATCATGCTCCCAGAGCAGGAGAGTGGGACGCCATCATGCTCCCAGAGCAGGAGAGTGGGACGCCATCATGCTCCCAGAGCAGGAGAGTGGGACGCCATCATGCTCCCAGAGCAGGAGAGTGGGACGCCATCATGCTCCCAGAGCAGGAGAGTGGGACGCCATCATGCTCCCAGAGCAGGAGAGTGGGACGCCATCATGCTCCCAGAGCAGGAGAGTGGGACGCCATCGTGCTGCCTGAGCAGGAGAGTGGGACGCCATCGTGCAGGAGAGTGGGACGCCATCGTGCTCCCAGAGCTTTATCATCTGCAGCAAACCAGCTCCTGTGGCTTGCTGGCTTGTGTTTGCGAAGTTTGTTACTGAATTCCCTGTAGGTTTCAAGTTCCCGAGCAAAGTACTGAATTGGATGTCCTTTGTGTTGCCAAATTCCTTTTAGTGTGCCAGACTATTATTGACCAGACTATTATTGACCTACCCGAATTCTTGTTCTGTACCTCCACTAACCCTAATTAACTATAGTGATGATGACGATGAGATGATGACGATGATGATAATAATAATAATAATAATAATAATAATAATAATAATAATAATAATAATAATAATAATAATAATAATAATAATAGTAATAGTAATAGTAATAATAATAGTAATAGTAATAGTAATAATAATATTAGTAATAATAATAATAATAATAATAATAATAATAATAATAATAATAATAATAATAATAATAATAATAATAATAATAATAATAATAATAATAATAATAATAATAATAAAATAATAATAATAATAATAATAATAATAATAATAATAATAATAATAATAATAATAATAATAATAATAATAATAATAATAATAATAATAATAATAATAATAATAAATAACAGACTACAAACCTCTGCCACTCCCAACAATTTTTCTTTAATAATAATTCTGAACAACACATCAACTTGTCAACAAGGAAAGTGACTCCATGGGTAGGGTTGGGCGTCAGCCTCACTTACAAACTCGAACGTAGCTATAGGTCATCGTCATGTTACATAATTTGTGAGCTGTTGTCGCCAACACCAAAGACGCATGCAACAGTATAGCCGCCTTACCCATCCATTCCCTGTGCATAGAATTTACTCGTGATAATCCATCCCTCTAGTTGTTGTGTAACAGACAGACAGACAAACAAACATACAAACCAGGGTGAAAACATACCCTCCTTGGCGGAGGTCGTGATAGCAACTATGATCTTGGCAATGTACATATGAGCTCTCTCATCTGCTCTGTCCACTAGAGAGTGTCCAACCTCTCTCACTGTTGCCCACGTATTTCCTCTGCATGTCCACCTGTCTCAGCCAGTCTCTATGCTAGGGTAGGGTAGTATTCTATGGAGAAGGCCAGTCTAGGGGTATTCTATGGAGAAAAGGTATTCTACGGAGAAGCTCAGACTAGGGTATTCTAAGGAGAAAGTCAGGCTAGCTAGAGGTACTGGCTAGGGGTTTTCTGGAGTTGTAGCTAGGCCTAGAGACATCCTGGATTAGTCCCAAGTATCCTGTTACCAAGTATTCCAGGCTCCCATGGTGTGCAGTCAGTCTCCCCCACTAGCCTGGGTTAGTACTACATGCTAGTATGCTGGGACATTCCTAGGATGTGTCCACAAAAGGTTTTAGACATCCCCCAGGTGAATGCCTGCTAATGAAGAACAATTAACACGTGCACAGCGAATCTTTGCCACCCACCCACAAGCCTTGCTGTGAGATTATGCTAGCTATGTGTGTGTCTGATGTAGTGATATCTAATTCCATTAACGACAAGTCTATATTCCATAATAAGTTTTAACCAACTTGCTCAAAATGCTCATCGATAAAATTCAACCCCCAAAAAGTTGCTCATTGGGAGAAACTTCCTATCACCAGATGTTTCTGCTTGGCATCAATTTTGATGTGTGCCCATGGTACCCGAAAAGCAAGGAGCAAGTTGTCCTACCAGTTCCCATTGTCGCGTACATTTTATCCTAAAGAATTTCCTGGGAGCATTTTCACAAAGTTGGCTTCATTCCTCGGTTATTCGTAAACACCGTGCACGAGAAGGGTAGAACTTGGTCGAGGGGTAGAGTACACGAAGCCTATAAAACTAGAGCTCAGAAACTTGTTTTATGAAAACTAAGTAATCCACTCACTTGACCCATGGCTCAGAGAGTCCTATTGCTATGTTCTTTATGCATAGATGCTCTGACAACATGTGACTTGATTGTTTGGATTCATGTGAGGTATATATTTACTTAGCTCCAATTCAGTCACTGCGCTGCAATGTTGCCTGGAATTTATAAGACATTGTTATGCCGTAGAGTTGGTATGACCCACTGCACTGCACGTGTTTGAATGTTGTGCTCCTCTAAAAGGACAGAAATGACATGTATCTCCTGTTTTTCTTGTGCAGCTAGTAGTGGAGTACTAGCAAGACAACCAGAACACAGCCGACTTATTGTTACTGTGTCTTATAGGCTTGAAGGCTATCCAGTACTATCACAACCTTTACAAGCATATTCTAGGAGATTCCCATGATGTTTTGGAACAAGCCTAGGATATCCCTAGGCATAGAATGCCTCTGTCCCTCGACCAGCCGAAACTCTTGACCAGCCCTAGCTCCTGGCTAGCCCTCAGCCCTAACCCTTCACTAGCCCTAAGTCCTTGACCAGTCCTAAGCCCTTGACCAGCCCTAGCTCTTAACTAGCCATAGCCCTTGACCAGCCCTAACCCTTGGCCAGCCCTAGCCCTCGACCAGCCCTCGCCATCGACCAGCCTAGCCCTCGACCAGCCTTAACCCTTGGCCAGCCCTAGCCCTCGACCAGCCCTAGCCCTCGACCAGCCCTAACCCTTGGCCAGCCCTAACCCTTGGCCAGCCCTAGCACTCGACCAGCCCTAGCCCTCGACCACAGCCTAGCCTTCGACCAGCCCTAGCCCATGACCAGCCCTAGCCCTCGACCAGCCCTAGCCCATGACCAGCCCTAGCCCTCGACCAGCCCTAGCCCTCGACCAGCCCTAGCCCTCGACCAGCCCTAGCCCTCGACCAGCCCTAGCCCTCGACCAGCCCTAGCCCTCGACCAGCCTAGCCCTCGACCAGCCCTAGCCCTCGACCAGCCTAGCCCTCGACCAGCCCTAGCCCTCGACCAGCCCTAGCCCTCGACCATCCCTAGTCCTCACCGTACAATACTTTTAACCCTATCCCTATCTGTGATTCTGAGATCCATGATGCATAGTCAGTCAGCCCCACCGGAGTGGAGCCTCCTGCGGATGACGTAGGAGAGGCTTTGGTAGCGCTGGACTTGTGTATAACAAACATGATGAGATGGACACTGCAAGTCTATTTTTGTGCAGTAGGAATCCATTCTGAAACTGTGAAGGACTTGTGTGCAGTGTGTGAATCATCAGTGTTGTGTTGAGTATGATCTCGATACCAGCACCTCATTTGGAGAGCATCTATTTATGAAGACCACCTCAGACAAGGAAGTGCTTGCTAGAGCAGAGTTGTCTATCACTCACCATATTAGGAGGGAGAGGGGAGGGGGGGGGGGGGGGGGGGGGGGGGGGGGGGGGAAGGGAAGAGAGAGCATGTTTGTCTAGGGTCCACTGATGCTGTAGACTGGACAATGCCAGGACCATATGGACACTTTAACTGTAGGGCTAGAGCTAAGACTTGGGAACTATACTGCAGGGTTAAAGCCAGGGCTAGGACTATAGGGCTAGAACTAGGGGTAGGACTAGGGTTAGGACTAGAAGGCTAGAGCTAGGGTTAGAGCTAGGGCTAGGATTAAGCTAAGGCTAGGATTATAGGGCTAGGACTATAGGCTAGGACTAGGGCTAGGACTACAAGGCTAAAGTTAGGGATAGGACTATAGGTAGGTATAACTAGGGTTAGGACTATAGGGCTAGAGCTAGGGTTAGAGCTAGGGCTAGGATTAGAGCTAAGGCTAGGATTATAGGGCTAGGACTATAGGGCTAGAGCTAGGGTTAGAGCTAGGGTTATGACTAGAGGGCTAGAGCTAGGGTTAGAGCTAGGGCTAGGATTATAGGGCTAGGACTATAGGGATAGAGCTAGGGTTAGAGCTAGGGCTAGAACTACAGGGCTAGGACTATAGGGCTAGAGCTAGGGATAGAGCTAGGGCCAGAACTACAGGGCTAGGACTATAGGGCTAGAGCTAGGAATAGAGCTAGGGCAAGAACTATAGGATTATAAGGCTAGAGCTAGAGCTAAGGCCAGGACTAAAGGGCTAGGAATATAGGGCTAGGGTTAGGATGATAGAGTTAGGACTATAGGGCTAGGGGGGCTGAGAGGCTAGGACTAGATGGACAACAGTTCTGGACTACCATACTTGATCCTGGAATTGTTCCCAGCACTACAACTGCACCAACCTGGCAGTCAATATGTCAGCTCTCTTTATGTAACTATATAGACCCTTTTTGCTACACTTATAATAGACTATCCTGCCTGGTGTTTGTTGATCTCACTGTAATATAATCACTTGTTCAGTCACATGACTTGTTTGTCTATTTATTTATTTGTTTTTATTTAATTTTAATTTTTTTAATTACTATTATTATTACTACGTAATATATATTATTATTATTACAGTATAAATGATTTTTTTATTATTACTATTATTATTATTATTATTATTATTATTATTATTATTATTATTATTATTATTATTATTATTATTATTATTATTATTATTATTATTATTATTATTATTATTATTATTATTATTATTATTATTATTATTATTATTATTATTATTATTATTATTATTAGTAGTAGTAGTAGTAGTAGTAGTAGTAGTAGTATTAGTATTATTAGTATTAGCATTATTATTATTATTATTATTATTATTATTATTATTATTATTATTATTATTATTATTATTATTATTATTATTATTATTATTATTATTATTATTATTATCATTATCATCATCATTATCATTATCATTTATTATTATATTATTATTATTATTATTATTATTATTATTATTATTATTATTATTATTATTATTATTATTATTATTATTATTATAATTATAATAATTATTATTATAGTGGTTTTTGTTGTTGTTGTTGTTATTATTATTATTGTCATCATCATCATCATCATTAACATGTCAATATCATTACCCGACTGCTGCACTTTTATTGGCTCCTTCCCGGATTCACCATCCTGGAGAACGGGATGAAAACCTTATAAGACAAATTTTTCCCCTCCCCCTTCTTAAGCCTGCCAATCGGTAAAGGGTCATCCTGATATAGCACCTCACACAGCATCACCAGCAGCAGCCAGCATCATTCTCATATTTTGTTTCTCTTCATGGGAGCTTATATATAATACAACGACATTTGCAATTCTAGTTTATATGTTGCAGTTAATTAAAGTGGATCCACCTCCCCGTTATTGGCTCTTAGCTCTCATGCAAATTGAGAAGTTCTTTGATGTGTGCCTTTAGAGACAGCTGAATGGACTGAAATGTTCTTCTTGCACACACCCACTCAATTACTCTTTATAAGTAGGTCATGCGTGTAGGTGAACACCCCAGGCTTTTTCCAGGGGAGGGAGGGAGGGAGGGGGGCTGATGCTCTAGCTGGTTGCTGCTCTAGCTGGGCAGCTGCTCTAGCTGGTTGCTGCACTAGCTGGTTGCTGCTCTAGCTGGTTGCTGCACCAGCTGGCTGCTGCTCTAGCTGGTTGCTGCACCAGCTGGCTGCTGCTCTAGCTGGTTGCTGCTCTAGCTGGTTGCTGCTCTAGCTGGTTGCTGCACTAGCTGGCTGCTGCTCTAGCTGGTTGCTGCTCTAGCTGGTTGCTGCACCAGCTGGCTGCTGCTCTAGCTGGTTGCTGCTCTAGCTGGTTGCTGCTCTAGCTGGTTGCTGCTCTAGCTGGGCAGCTGCTCTAGCTGGTTGCTGCACTAGCTGGTTGCTGCTCTAGCTGGTTGCTGCTCTAGCTGGTTGCTGCTCTAGCTGGTTGCTGCACTAGCTGGTTGCTGCTCTAGCTGGTTGCTGCACTAGCTGGCTGCTGCACTAGCTGGTTGCTGCTCTAGCTGGTTGCTGCTCTAGCTGGTTGCTGCACTAGCTGGTTGCTGCACTAGCTGGTTGCTCCACTAGCTGGTTGCTGCTCTAGCTGGTTGCTCCACTAGCTGGTTGCTGCTCTAGCTGGTTGCTCCACTAGCTGGTTGCTGCTCTAGCTGGTTGCTGCACTAGCTGGTTGCTGCACTAGCTGGTTGCTCCACTAGCTGGTTGCTGCTCTAGCTGGTTGCTCCACTAGCTGGTTGCTCCACTAGCTGGTTGCTGCACTAGCTGGTTGCTGCACTAGCTGGTTGCTCCACTAGCTGGTTGCTGCACTAGCTGGTTGCTGCACTAGCTGGTTGCTGCTCTAGCTGGTTGCTGCTCTAGCTGGTTGCTGCTCTAGCTGGTTGCTCCACTAGCTGGTTGCTGCTCTAGCTGGTTGCTGCACTAGCTGGTTGCTGCTCTAGCTGGTTGCTCCACTAGCTGGTTGCTGCACTAGCTGGTTGCTGCACTAGCTGGTTGCTGCACTAGCTGGTTGCTGCTCTAGCTGGTTGCTGCTCTAGCTGGTTGCTCCACTAGCTGGTTGCTGCTCTAGCTGGTTGCTCCACTAGCCGGTTGCTGCACTAGCTGGTTGCTCCACTAGCTGGTTGCTGCTCTAGCTGGTTGCTCCACTAGCTGGTTGCTGCACTAGCTGGTTGCTGCACTAGCTGGTTGCTGCACTAGCTGGTTGCTCCACTAGCTGGTTTGCTGCTCTAGCTGGTTGCTGCACTAGCTGGTTGCTCCACTAGCTGGTTGCTGCACTAGCTGGTTGCTGCACTAGCTGGTTGCTCCACTAGCTGGTTTGCTGCACTAGCTGGTTGCTCCACTAGCTGGTTGCTGCTCTAGCTGGTTGCTGCACTAGCTGGTTGCTGCACTAGCTGGCTGCTGCACTATCTGGTTGCTGCACTATCTGGTTGCTGCACTAGCTGGTTGCTGCACTAGCTGGTTGCTGCACTAGCTGGTTGCTGCTCTAGCTGGTTGCTGCTCTAGCTGGTTGCTGCTCTAGTTGGTTGCTGCACTAGCTGGTTGCTGCTCTAGCTGGTTGCTGCACTAGCTGGTTGCTGCACTAGCTGGCCGCTGCACTAGCTGGTTGCTGCTCTAGCTGGTTGATGCACTAGCTGGTTGCTGCACTAACTGGTTGCTCCACTAGCTGGTTGCTCCACTAGCTGGTTGCTCCACTAGCTGGTTGCTGCACTAGCTGGTTGCTGCACTAGCTGGCTGCTGCACTAGCTGGTTGCTGCTCTAGCTGGTTGCTGCACTAGCTGGTTGCTGCTCTAGCTGGTTGCTGCACTAGCTGGTTGCTGCTCTAGCTGGTTGCTGCACTAGCTGGTTGCTGCTCTATCTGGTTGCTGCTCTCGCTGGTTGCTGCTCTATCTGGCTGATGCACTAGCTGGTTGCTGCTCTAGCTGGTTGCTGCACTAGCTGGTTGCTGCTCTAGCTGGTTGCTGCACTAGCTGGTTGCTGCTCTAGCTGGTTGCTGCTCTAGCTGGTTGCTGCACTAGCTGGTTGCTGCTCTAGCTGGTTGATGCACTAGCTGGTTGCTGCACTAGCTGGTTGCTGCACTAGCTGGTTGCTGCTCTAGCTGGTTGCTGCTCTAGCTGGTTGCTGCTCTGCTGGTCTAGCTGGTTCCTGCACTAGCTGGTTGGTTTCCTGCAGCACTGGCCTGATAGCATCCAGCTTGTGTACTGATTGATTATTTGTGTGTTTAAAATTTTTATTTATTAACAACTATATTTCTAGCTTTAGCTTTTTCCCTGAATAATCTTTCATAGAATACAAGTACAATATTCTCCTGTTTTCCATAAGAATCAGCTCCACTCAGATAAGCAGCATTATGTCGCTCTAACTTGACAACGAGATCCGTCTAGGAGCACTGCCTTTCTCGCGAGTGAAGGGACCCAGAAAGGTTCCCAGTAGGCATGGCTGCCTATGCAGCTTTCCTCAGCAGAAGAGCGTCCAGAAACAGAAATAAAGGCCTGGAATAATGTTACAATCATCAGCCAACCCCCCCCCCCCCCCCCCCCCCCTTTATTGCCAGCTAACTTGGTCAAAATTTTGACTGTTTTCTAATAATAGAGCAGCATACTGGGCATGTGCAGTGGGATACTACATTGTTCAGTGCACACATGGTTTCATTTTTTAATATTTTTATTGAATGTGGGAGGGTGGGTGGGTGCATTTTTTGTGTATGCAGTGTATTTCCTTACCTGATGTGCATGGTTTAGAAGGTGTTGTCTGTGATCTGGCAGCATGGAAGGTGACATAAAAAGCTGGTTGTTGATAATTAATGCTAATTGAAGCCTCCAATTAACACGGGCACCTAACACCACACACTTAATTTCTCTCTCATAGAGATACATACACTCCACACAAAAAATACCGTTATCTGTCTAATGGTGCAGTGCCGGGTCCTGAACTCAGCCATGGAAGTTCAAAGCTCTTGCCCGCCTAGGGCTGTGATTAGGGCTAGGGATGGGGGCGCTAGGGCTAGGGCTGTGACTAGGGCTAGGGCTGGGCTAAGGCTGGGGATGCTAGGGCTGGGGATGCTAGGGCTAGGGCTGTGACTAGGGCTATGGCTGGGGATGCTAGGGCTGGGGATACTGGACCACCCCCATTATTCATGTGTGTGTGTTTTTAAAAATTCAATTATTTTTATTCTTGTTGAATAATTATGTACCAAAAATTCCAGATATTTACACTTCTTGAACATTGCCTTTCAGAGCCGCCTTTACTACCAAGACAGTCAAGGTGGGGGACAACTCTGTGCTCTTTCAGATCTGGGACACTGCGGGTCAAGAGAAGGTCAGCTGTTATGCAGGGTTGTGCTAAGGTCCCTACTGTACTGTAGATGTTACGCAAGGTTATGCAGAGATCCCTACTGTACTATAGATGTTATGCAGGGTTATGCAGAGATCCCTGCTGTACTATAGATGTTATGCAGGGATCCCTGCTGTACTGTAGATGTTACACAGGGTTATGCAGAGATCCCTACTGTACTGTAGATGTTATGCAGGGTTATGCAGAGATCCCTACTGTACTGCAGATGTTATGCAGGGTTATGCAGAGATCCCTACTGTACTGTAGATGTTAACCAGGGTTAAAGGACTTATCAGGGAGTACACTAGTACATTCCCTGTATTGGTTTGACCCGGCAACCCCGCCCACACACTCACACACATTAAAAACACCAACTCATATCTCAGCTAAAGCTCACATCAGTAGCTTCTAGCAGCCTAAATTGTTTCGGCTGCTTATAGCTTCAAAATGATTCCCAGCATGCCTTGATTCCTTCGTGGTATTATTTTTTTGAAATTTAGCTTCAAAGGATCTACAGATCTGTTTCCATCTCTTTTATTTCCATGCATCACTAGTGTACAATAATCCACCCATCACTAGCGTACAATAATTCACACGACTAGCGTACAATAATTCACACACGACTAGCGTACAATAATTCACACACGACTAGCGTACATTAATCCATGCATCACTAGCATACAATAATTAACACACGACTAGCGTACAATAATCCACCCATCACTAGCGTACAATAATTCACACACGACTAGCGTACAATAATTCACACACGACTAGCGTACAATAATTCACACACAACTATGGTTCAATAATCCACGCATCACTTGCGTACAATAATTCACACACAACTAGGGTTCAATAATCCACGCATCACTTGCGTACAATAATTCACACACGACTAGCGTACAATAATCCATGCATCACTAGCATACACTAAGTCCTCACAACAAGTTTTGGTACCAGAAGACTTCAAATGTTCCACTGCCTTACAGCAACTGATCAGTTTCTCAAAGTGTGGGTAAGGGTTGTCATTGATGACATAATCAAGCTAGCTCCCACGGATAAAATACCTCATCTTGAAAGCACCACTCAGAACTTTGCGGCGCTCTGTGCAGCTGGATGTGAACTAAGCGGTCTGTTGGTTTACAGATGAATAATTCTCATGTCAAAAGTCAGCAGCTTAGGCAGTGTGATGCGTGTGCATTTGTAGAATAACATTACAGGTCCCTGGCCGACTCTAATAGCAACACGACAAGAAGGTGTGGTATGTGAAAGGAAACAATGCTGTGCCCATGCTGACCACAACCAGCTAGATGACCCTTTACCATATACACCAATATTATATTCCCTTTTGAACTCGGGTATAATGGTCGTTGTGTGTATACATGAGTTTTTTTTGATGGTGAAAGGTCATCTAGTTGGTTGCTGTCTACATGGGTAGTCTTGCTTCCTTGGCAGTGGTTAGCTTTTAAATGAAAACATCTTTGTTCATGTGTAGCTTGAGAGCAGAGAACCAGGGTTCCATCCCCTCTCTGATGTCCATATCCACCTTTTGTAACTTGACCACACCCATTAATATGGACATGTCGTAATGTGTGTGATTCTTCCAACTTCAATTTTAAATAGAATGACTTTCTCAATCATCAACTTAAAAGGTGGGACAATACCATTAAACTGTTACAAAGCTTGTGCTTCTGACTTAGAGCTCCATAGATTCTGCACACTTCCCTCAATGAACTTCACATAGAGCTCAAAATGTAGCTCTCTCTGTGTGCTCTCTTTTGATACTAATAACTGTTGCATACATGTAGGTGCAACCATCCCCTAGGTACAGGCAGTCAAAGTTGGGAGTCTCAAAAGCTGCACTGCCAGATTATCTGCAGTTCTAAATAGCTCCTATTTGGAAAGTGCTAGACAGTTGAAATTAGTACCAGTGGCTAGAAGAAGCTCGACTCTATACGAGTGTTTTGATTAGGCGTTAAAATGTAAGTCCTTGGTCAAACAAACCATTTCAACTGTCTAACACTTTCCAGTTAGTAGAGCTGCAGAAAATTCGGCATGCAGGTTTTGACATCCCCAACTTTGACTGCCTGTAACTTGGACATGGTTATACCTATGCAACAGTTTTTTATATCATAAGAGAGCACACAGAGAGAGCTACTTTTGAGCTCTATATCAAGTTCACAGAGTGAAGTGTACATATAGAATCTATGGAGCTAAGAATCACAAGTTTTTATAACATTTGGCAAAAAATGGTATCACCCCCATTAAAATTTGTTTATCGATGCTCTAGCATTCATCAAGAATAATACTCGTTATTCCTGTTGAAGGTTAGAGCATCTAGCCAAAATGTCGAAAGACAAATTTTAAGCTGACCATTGAGAAAGTCATTTACATTACATTCAAAGTTACTGCTCCTACTAAGAGCAACAGTGGGCTATTATGCCTGGAGCCACACATAGGCGTGGCTTGCAACACTTAGCAATGCCAGGCTGAATATTTCCAAATGTGTGATTAAAGGGACCTCTTGTACAGAATAATCAAGTTCGAGTTATTGCTATGAGGTCATATAACACACACCAGTAGGTTAGGTGGGGGGGGGGGGGAACTTCAATTCATTCTAAGAAAGATTATGAAAGCAGATACTGGAAACTAATAACAGGGTGAACTGCAACTTAGGAGTTGACAGCTGTGCTCCTTCACAGCTTAGAAACTCAGCAACCCTACTAGTGCATGTTGCCAAAAACTTAGGACCACCTGGCTACTAGCAGGTGGTTTTTTAGACTAATTGATGTGGCTGGCTGTGTTGTGATAGGAAAAGGTACCCCTAGTCATTATATAATTAGTAGCTGGTGGTGGTGATTTGGATAAAGGAACCCACCCCCTCCATCCAACACACACACAACTCGGAAACTGAAGGTCTTTTTTAACCATTTTAAGCAAAATTAGTTCCTCTTCTCAGATTGGGCTGACATTTGCCTGAAGACGTGTGGCTACACTTCTGCTGTGTTGAAGGTTCTCTAGCTCGACTTATTCCATTGTCATGAACAGATGGACGACTACATCCCAGGAGAAATTGGGCTATCTGCTCTAAAAAAATAAACGAAATAAACGAAATGTCGTCCAACCATTTTCCCGGGCCTGCCGTAACATCGAAGGCTGAGACTTCGGGACTAGGAAGCTGCCATCACCAGAAATAGCACGGCACTTGGCACTGTCAGCCATTTTTTGGGGGGATACTTATACCTGCTTCACGTTGCCAACAACAACTGGCAGCATATGGAACATGGCAACATCACCAACGAACTGCACCAGCTGTGTTAGAGCTCGCACGATGCAAGCAGTTTGTTAGCAAGGTTTACCCCTCCCCTCTTCCCCCGGAGTCAATGACATCCTCAGATGTGTCTCAGAGGTCCATTTAAACGATGCTGCAATTAATCAACATTCTTCTCTTAGATTACTGCAAGCTTAGTGAACAAAATTCAGCGAAACTAGGAGCTAGAAAATTGGAATGAGGCCCGGAGTAGCCCAGAGTACCTTTTTCCCCTTCCTAGCTCCTGTGGAAGGCTACTCACTACATGAGAGCTTCCATAATACAAGAAGTTTGCCGAGGCCAATCAAAGTTTGCTACTGTAGTGACTGACCTTTGCTACTGTAAAGACTGACCTTTGTTACTGTAGTGACTGACCTTTGCTACTGCAGTGACTGACCTTTGCTACTGTAGTGACTGACCTTTGCCTCTGTAGTGACTGGCCTTTGCTGCTGTAGTGACTGACCTTTGCTACTGTAGTGACTGACCTTTGCTACTGTAGTGACTGACCTTTGCTACTGTAGTGACTGACCTTTGCTACTGTAATGACTGACCTTTGCTACTGTAGTGACCGACCTTTGCTACTGTAGTGACTGACCTTTGTTACTGTAGTGACTGGCCTTTGCTACTGTAGTGACTAACCTTTGCTACTGTAGTGACTGACCTTTGCCACAGTAGTGACTGACCTTTGTTACTGAGTGACTGACCTTTGCTACTGTAGTGACTGACCTTTGCTGACTGACCTTTGTTACTGTAGTGACTGACCTTTGCTACTGTAGTGACTGACCTTTGCCACAGTAGTGACTGACCTTTGTTACTGTAGTGACTGACCTTTGCTACTGTAATGACTGACCTTTGCTACTGTAGTGACTGACCTTTGCTACTGTAGTGACTGACCTTTGCTACTGTAGTGACTGGCCTTTGCTACTGTAGTGACTGACCTTTGCTACTGTAGTGACTGACCTTTGCTACTGTAGTGACTGACCTTTGCTACTTGAGTAACTGACCTTTGCCATTTTTTAAATCTTCCCATTTCGTTCATTCTTGACTTTCTCTGACTACGACAAAGAAAGGAGTCCAAAGAGGTCCAAAGAGGAGGATTTCTTCTGTCTAGTAAAAGTTAAATAATTTTTAAACATAAATTTAATATCAACTTCAGTTTACATATATATATAATTATCATGATCTCTTGGCTGGCTAACTGTCGGTGGTGTGGTGTTAACGTGTGTGTACAACTGATGCCCTTGGGGGAGATGCAGTTTGCTAATGGGAGACTGTGTTGGGATGATGATGCAGGAAATTGGCAGGTGTGTGGGAGGGCAAAGGTGTGGTAGGTGTGTAGGGTCTGCTTCCTGGGTAGCCCGGAGGTCATAAGGACCATGTCACTTGAGGTAGTAGTAATGTGGTTGACCTAAAGTTTATTTTAGGTGGGAGGACAGGATGTCTTTCAACTCTCCCGTTTATATTTAGGATGAGTGACCTGCTCATGTTTATATTTAGGACGAGTGACCTGCTCATATTTATATTTAGGATGAGTGACCTGTTCATATTTATATTTAGGACCTGCTCATATTTAGGACGAGTGACCTGTTCATATTTATATTTAGGACGAGTGACCTGCTCATATTTATATTTAGGATGAGTGACCTGCTCATGTTTATATTTAGGACGAGTGACCTGTTCATATTTATATTTAGGACGAGTGACCTGCTCATGTTTATATTTAGGACGAGTGACCTGTTCATGTTTATATTTAGGATGAGTGACCTGCTCATGTTTATATTTAGGACGAGTGACCTGTTCATATTTATATTTAGGACGAGTGACCTGTTCATATTTATATTTAGGATGAGTGACCTGCTCATATTTATATTTAGGACGAGTGACCTGCTCATATTTAGGACAAGTCACCTGTTCACATCTATACTTCCGCATACAACCCATACATGACAACCAAACTCTCCCCCTGTGGGGGGCTCCCTTCACGTACTAATTACTGCTTCACAGCGTGCCTACCTTTACATATGCGTTCCCATCCATTAGATCCCGTCCTTTACATATGCGTTCCCATCCATTAGATCCCATCCTTTACATATGTGTTCCCATCCATTAGATCCCATTTTTACATATGCGTTCCCATCCATTAGATCCCGTCCTTTACATATGCGTTCACATCCATTAGATCCGTCCTTTACATATGCGTTCCCATCCATTAGATCCGTCCTTTACATATGCGTTCCCATCCATTAGATCCCATCCTTTACATATGCGTTCCCATCCATTAGATCCGTCCTTTACATATGCGTTCCCATCCATTAGATCCGTCCTTTACATATGCGTTCCCATCCATTAGATCCCGTCCTTTACATATGCGTTCCCTTCCATTAGATCCATAGTCCGCTGCCTTACCAGTTCACAATATCAGTGGAATGGATTGGAAAGACGGAACGCATGCAACGGATTGACTTGTGTCATATTGTGAAAGCTCTAGTGGGGAAGCAGTGTGGTATACGTGTGTATATGGGGAGGAGGGGGTGGGGGATATGGTTGGTTCTCTAGCAGGGAAAAAAGCAAGGCAGAGTGGGGCAGAAGTGATTAATGGAAAGACACGGGGGGACCCAGGGGCTGGCGTGATTGAGGTCTTGTTGAGGCCAGACCTTACAACAATGAATGTGCAACAGTAGCTGAGGTTGTGAGAGAGCATTGACGAAAATATTGATAGCACGTTCTAATTGGTTGATTAAGATCAATCACATTTCACATGCAGCATCTTTGCTTTGAGTAATTTTGCATTTTTGGCTTTTTGGCTTTTTGGCGTTCCTCTGGGGACTCAAAGAGAACCTGGCAACAGTCGCCAGATATTTGTACCCACGTCACCTGCCCAATGAGCGTCTGGCATATGAAACTCTCCAGAGTGATGACCTTTTCCTCTTCTAATGTATGCAGAGTAGAGCCAACCACCTAGATGCCTTCTTAAAGAAAGCAAGTGGCTGTGTTTTTGCTAAATTTTCAACCTGCTAAATACTACTACTACTACTACTACTACTAATGCTTCTTTCGGTTAAAAAGGGGAGATTTCTCACCAAAAGACGTTTTCTGTCATTTAAAGAGTAGAAACAGTTCCATAATGTTGAAGAGGAAGCTCATGTGCCCATTTTGACAAGATTGAGCGATTTCAGACAGTTTTTCCTCACAATGCTCTAAAAACGTGAGCAAAATAGAGTAATAACGATAATAATGACGATAATAATAATAATAATAATAATAATAATAATTATTATTATTATTGTTATTATCTCTCAATGAACTCAGTTGACATTACAATAACCTTCTCAATAATCAACTTGAAATTGTATTCTCTCGACGTTTCGATAGCCTTCACCAGGAATAATGAGACGCTAAGACTTAGTAATCATCATCATCATCATCATAATAGTAGTAGTAATAATAATAATAATAATAATAATAATAGTAGTAGTAGTAGTAGGAGTAGTAATAATAATATAATAATAATAATAATAATAATAATAATAATAATAATAATAATAATAATAATAATAATAATAATAATAATAATAATAATAATAATAATAATAATAATAATAATAATAATAATAATAATAATAATAATAATAATAATAATAATAATAATAATAATAATAATAATAATAATAATAATAATAATAATAATAATAATAATAATAATAATAATAATAATAATAATAATAATAATAATAATAATAATAATAATAATAATAATAATAATAATAATAATAATAATAATAATAATAATAATAATAATAATAATAATAATAATAATAATAATAATAATAATAATAATAATAATAATAATAATAATAATAATAATAATAATAATAATAATAATAATAATAATAATAATAATAATAATAATAATAATAATAATAATAATAATAATAATAATAATAATAATAATAATAATAATAATAATTAATAATAATAATAATAATAATAATAAAAATATATAATAAAATAATAATAATAATAATAATAATAATAATAATAATAATAATAATAATAATAATAATAATAATATATAATAAAATAATAATAATAATAATAATAATAATAATAATAATAATAATAATAATAATAGTAATAGTAGTAGTAGTAGTAGTAGTAGTAGTAATAATAGTAATAATAACTTGTAATGTTCAAACATAGGGGGTCAAGCGAAGATTGCGCACACTCTTGTGGGGGAAGGGTTGGCATAGCCTAGCTCTCCTCAGCTCCTCCGTTTCCATAGCCTAGCTCTCCTCAGCTCCTCTGTTCCCACAGCCTAGCTCTCCTCAGCTCCTCTGTTCCCACAGCCTAGCTCTCCTCAGCTCCTCTGTTTCCATAGCCTAGCTCTCCTCAGCTCCTCTGTTCCCACAGCCTAGCTCTCCTCAGCTTCAAGCCTAAGCTCCTCTGTTTCCATAGCCTAGCTCTCCTCAGCTCCTCTGTTCCCACAGCCTAGCTCTCCTCAGCTCCTCTGTTCCCATAGCCTAGCTCTCCTCAGCTCCTCTGTTCCCACAGCCTAGCTCTCCTCTGTTCCCACAGCCTAGCTCTCCTCAGCTCCTCTGTTCCCACAGCCTAGCTCTCCTCAGCTCCCCTGTTTCCATAGCCTAGCTCTCCTCAGCTCCTCTGTTCCCACAGCCTAGCTCTACTCAGCTCCTCTGTTCCTACAGCCTAGCTCTCCTCAGCTCCTCTGTTCCCACAGCCTAGCTCTCCTCAGCTCCTCTGTTTCCATAGCCTAGCTCTCCTCAGCTCCTCTGTTCCCACAGCCTAGCTCTCCTCAGCTCCTCTGTTTCGACAGCCTAGCTCTCCTCAGCTCCTCTGTTTCCATAGCCTAGCTCTCCTCAGCTCCTCTGTTCCCACAGCCTACCTCTCCTCAGCTCCTCTGTTTCCATAGCCTAGCTCTCCTCAGCTCCTCTGTTTCCATAGCCTAGCTCTCCTCAGCTCCTCTGTTCCCACAGCCTAGCTCTCTTCAGCTCCTCTGTTTCCATAGCCTAGCTCTCCTCAGCTCCTCTGTTTCCACAGCCTAGCTCTCCTCAGCTCCTCTGTTTCCATAGCCTAGCTCTCCTCAGCTCCTCTGTTCCCACAGCCTAGCTCTCCTCAGCTCCTCTGTTTCCATAGCCTAGCTCTCCTCAGCTCCTCTGTTCCCACAGCCTAGCTCTCCTCAGCTCCTCTGTTTCCATAGCCTAGCTCTCCTCAGCTCCTCTGTTTCCATAGCCTAGCTCTCCTCAGCTCCTCTGTTCCCACAGCCTAGCTCTCTTCAGCTCCTCTGTTTCCATAGCCTAGCTCTCCTCAGCTCCTCTGTTTCCACAGCCTAGCTCTCCTCAGCTCCTCTGTTTCCATAGCCTAGCACTCCTCAGCTCCTCTGTTTCCATAGCCTAGCTCTCCTCAGCTCCTCTGTTCCCACAGCCTAGCTCTCCTCAGCTCCTCTGTTCCCACAGCCTAGCTCTCCTCAGCTCCCCTGTTTCCATAGCCTAGCTCTCCTCAGCTCCTCTGTTCCCACAGCCTAGCTCTCCTCAGCTCCTCTGTTTCCATAGCCTAGCTCTCCTCAGCTCCTCTGTTTCCACAGCCTAGCTCTCCTCAGCTCCTCTGTTTCTAAAGCCTAGCTCTCCTCAGCTCCTCTGCTCAGCTCCTCTGTTCCCACAGCCTACCTCTCCTCAGCTCCTCTGTTTCCATAGCCTAGCTCTCCTCAGCTCCTCTGTTTCCATAGCCTAGCTCTCCTCAGCTCCTCTGTTCCCACAGCCTAGCTCTCCTCAGCTCCTCTGTTTCCATAGCCTAGCTCTCCTCAGCTCCTCTGTTCCCACAGCCTAGCTCTCCTCAGCTCCTCTGTTTCCACAGCCTAGCTCTCCTCAGCTCCTCTGTTTCCACAGCCTAGCTCTCCTCAGCTCCTCTGTTTCCACAGCCTAGCTCTCCTCAGCTCCTCTGTTTCTACAGCACACTCACTCTTTCTCGCTCATTTCTAGCTCACATTTTCATCCCTTTGTTTTACTCGGTTCCGTTGCTACACTGAACGTCTTTTAGCCATGCACAGAATTACAATACTGCAGTTCATACACACACACACACACACACACACACTCCTGTATACGGAGGCCGTTTATTGCTCCATGTGATGAGCACACATAAAAGGGGTTTCGTGATCATACAGTCTCAGAATTCACTCGACAATAATAATAAGCTCCGAGGTGTGTTTCATTATCATATTCATGATGGTAATCTAGCACAATAATAAGCCTCCCCCCACCCCCGCCCCGAGGTGTGTTTCATTATCATATTCATGATGGTAATCTAGCACAATAATAAGCCTCCCCCCACCCCCGCCCCCCACCCCCGCCCCGAGGTGTTCTCAGTATCATATTCATGATGCAATAATGAGTAGATGAACATCATTGGGCCCCCCTTACATTGACCCCCCTACCTTTGGGATAGCTCGGACTGACTGCACTCCTCCTATTGGCATGTGGGCTCATGAATATATGTATTGCCAACAGAATCCTAAAATAGCTAAAAATTGATGCTTGCCAAATCCAATGAGCTACAATTAGTTTGTCCAAAAGGAAATGGGCCATCTGGAATTTTGGGGGAGGCTTCCCAGTGCAAATTAAGAGTCTGATAGTTGCAGAGCTTGAGATGGGCCCGTCTGTACATTGCTATTTGCAAACAAAACATGTTCATTCAGCAAACCACTGCTTGGGGTGCGTGTGTACACTTTCATGGCTTGGTCACATGCAACATCGGATGTGCGGCCCCTGGGATCATGTTGGTCCAGTGTGTGTCCCCACAGAGCTATTGTCAACCTACTTCAACCTTGCCTCGACCCAGTGTGGTGTTAGTCCTGTGTGTTTCCCCACAGAGCTATTGTCAACCTACTTCAACCTTGCCTCAACCCAGTGTGATGTTGGCCCAGTGTGTTTCCCCATGGAGCTATTGTCAACCTATTTCAACCTGCCTCAATCCAGTGTGGTGTTGGTCCAGTGTGTGTCCCCACAGAGCTGTTGTCAACCTACTTCAACCGTGCTCCACCCAGTGTTATGTTGGTGTAGTGTGTGTCCCCACAGAGCTATTGTCCTAAACCATCCTCAACCCAGTGTGATGTTGGTCCAGTGTGTGTCCCCATAGAGCTATTGTCAGCCTACTTCAACCTGCCTCAACCCTGTGTGGTGTTGGTCCAGTGTGTGTCCCCATAGAGCTCTTGTCAACCTACTTCAACCTGCCTCAACCCAATTAGGGTAGGCTAGGCAAGGGCTAGCACTTCAAGGTGACAGTCCATCAGAAAATGATAGCCACTTTGTCTCAAGTGTAATGGTGCTGCATTAACCTTGAGCTGTTTTCAGAAGAAGATCCACCATGAACATCCCATGAGATTCAAAAACGAAAAATTGAAGATTCTTGATCTTCATCGAAACATTGTTTTTTAACCACGATCAATGAAACGACTGCTATATATGGGTATTCGTTAAATCTTGCCGCTAATGACACTGTCAAAAATATGCAAGTTATGAAAGACTCGATGGGTACTACACGTGAGATAACAAACTTATTTAATTACAATAACCTTCTCAATAATCAACTTGAAATTGTACTTCTCTCATTTTAAGTTTTCACGTAAACGCGATGCAGTCTTCTGTGTCCGTAAATGCTAAGCTGTCCGACTCTCCGTCACCTGGTTTAAGACTCCTCTGCCCTCCTTGGAGGACTGTCCGCGCTCACTCTCTATGCAAGAGGACTTGGGAAGAAACTACTGAGGCCATAGCACGAATTCTTAGAGCTGCGAGAGCATAAATGAAAACATTTCATTTTCTCTTTGATACCGTCTTGGGTGAGAGGGTTCCTGATAATCTCAGCCAAACTTTGCAAGATCCAGAACCTTCAGCCGCAGAGAGCCAAGAAGCAGCTAGCAAGGGGCGTGCACACTTGAGAGGCTTTAATTAAGATGACATGTCTCGTGACTTACTTTGGTCTAAGGTCACATGACTTGCTGAAGTCTATGAAATTGAAGACCCTCACTTGACTCGTCGGCGCGAGGTGCCTAGAATGGTACGATGATGGTGGAGCTGAAGGAGATTTTCACACTAATGTAGAATTGTATCGTCGGCAAAGCTTTGAAGCGGTTGATCTTGCAGTGGATTCAATAGAAGATAGGTTCGATCAGGTTCGATCAGCCAGGATACAGAATCTGCCGTAATTTGGAACTGCCTCTGTTAATCACGCCCCGGAATGAAGCCATCGCTGTGGAGTTTCATTCCTTTTGTTCTTTTTACAAGATGACTTCTATCTTGAGGTTCTTTACAAGATGGAAGTCTGACTAGATGACTTCCATCTTGTTAAGGTTCTTTACAAGATGACTTCCATCTTGAGGTTCTTTGCAAGATGACTTCCATCTTGAGGTTCTTTACAAGATGACTTCCATCTTGAGGTTCTTTACAAGATGACTTCCATCTTGAGGTTCTTTACAAGATGACTTCCATCTTGAGGTTCTTTACAAGATCTTGAGGTTCTTTACAAGATGACTTCCATCTTGAGGTTCTTTACAAGATGACTTCCATCTTGAGGTTCTTTACAAGATGACTTCCATCTTGAGGTTCTTTATAAGATGACTTCCATCTTGAGGTTCTTTACAAGATCTTGAGGTTCTTTACAAGATGACTTCCATCTTGAGGTTCTTTACAAGATGACTTCCATCTTGAGGTTCTTTACAAGATGACTTCCATCTTGAGGTTCTTTACAAGATGACTTCCATCTTGAGGTTCTTTATAAGATGACTTTCATCTTGAGGTTCTTTACAAGATCTTGAGGTTCTTTACAAGATGACTTCATCTTGAGGTTCTTTACAAGATGACTTCCATCTTGAGGTTCTTTACAAGGTAACTTCCATCTTGAGGTTCTTTACAAGGTGACTTCCATCTTGAGGTTCTTTACAAGATGACTTCCATCTTGAGGTTCTTTACAAGATGACTTCCATCTTGAGGTTCTTTACAAGATGACTTCCATCTTGAGGTTCTTTGAGCATCTTTAGACTGCAATTTCAGCGGATTCAGAAGGGAAAATATGCTGAAAGGAATCACGACACAGTTACAATTCCTGATATCAAGGCATTCTTTTCAGACATGGCAGCTGCTAGGAAATTGCTACTTTCTCAAGTGTGTCGACTTATTTTGATCATGCCGGCCACGAGTTCTACATCAGGAAAGTGAATGATGCTCCTCGCAGGGTGAAAGGTTATTTATGTAACCCAACAAATCAGCTGAGTTGAAAAACCTCAAGAACCTCACGTGTTACACGTCCATGAGGAGTTACCAGGTGAAATTGAACTGATAGATGCTGCAATGGAATTCATAGGTGGTTCAGAACACAGGCTAAAGATTTCTAGGCATCATTAAAGTAGTAACTATATATAGACCACTCTGTGCTTCACTAGAGTAGTAACTATATATAGACCACCCTGTGCTTCACTAAAGTAGTAAGACCACTCTGTGCTTCACTAAAGTAGTAACTATATATAGACCATTCTGTGCTTCACTAAAGTAATAACTATATATAGACCACTCTGTGCTTCACAAGTAGTAACTATATATAGACCACTCTGTACACTTCACTAAAGTAGTAACTATATATAGACCACTCTGTACTTCACAAGTAGTAACTATAATAATATAGACCACTCTGTGCTTCACTAAAGTAGTAACTATATATAGACCACTCTGTGTGCTTCACTCAAGTAATAACTAAACTATGTCAACTAAATTAATAGGCCACTCTCTGCTTCATTTAGTTTGTGTGTGTCTCTGGTGTGCATGAGGTAATTTTATCTTTCCGGTCTTAATATGCCACAGGCCATCGGCTACGCATGTGCATCATGGCCTGACCAATCAAAGTTTGCTTACTTTGGGCCTGCAGGGTGATGTTGGTCCGGTGTGTGTCCCATTGTCAATCTACTTCAACCTACCTCAACCCAGTGTGGTGTTAGTCCAGTATGTACCCCCATAGAGCTATTGTCAACCTGCCTCAACCCAGTGTGATGTTGGTCCAGTGTGTGCCCCCATAGAGCAATTGTCAACTCGCCTCAACCTAGTTTGAGTGTGAATTTGAGTTGATTTAGTGTGCATGTTAGGAACGCTTTGGTCAGAGGAATTGAATGTAGTCTAGCTGAACTAGTGTTGGCTATGTAGCCATGCCTGTCTGAGAGAGACACTGGTGGTTAGCAATTAAAATGATGTTCACATCTATAATACAGTGAGAGTAAAAACTGTTATTCATAGTTAGCGCTGTTGATATATATATATATGTATGTATATATATATTTCAATGGCCTTCCCAATAATCAACTTGAAATTTACTCTCTCAACATTTCGACTAGCTGCTCTCGCCTTCATCGGGAATAATCATAATATGTATATATACATATATATGTATATGTATATATAAAATACATGTATATATATATGCATGAATATATATAAACATGTATATATATATATATGTCCTATAATGCTGTTGACTATCCCGGGATCGATGCCCCAAACTTCTTTACTCTCTGATTACTGGCTATGACTAGGGCTAGAGATGTAGGGCTTGGGCCAGGGCGCATGGAGAGTGCACCTGTGCTTGTTAGTGCAGAGCACATGATGGCACTGTGCTCTGGAGATGGACCCACATCAAAAAGGAATATAGTAAGGAAGATTTGCAGCTGCACACATACTGCTGTGCCCAGTGCTCAGGCAAGTATAGTAAGGAAGATTTGGAACTACACGCATACTGCTGTGCCCAGTGCTCAGGCAAGTATAGTAAGGAAGATTTGGAACTACACGCATACTGCTGTGCCCAGTGCTCAGGCAAGTAGTAAGGAAGATTTGGAGCTGCATGCACACTGCTGTGACCAATACAGTAATACACACTAGGCGTATCTGAGTACACATCATTGTTACATAACTTAATTTAGAACCTTCTAGCATCAACTAACCTTCTTGGCAGTTGTGCAGGTCCACTGTTGAGCTACAACTGTTGGACCTGTGACTGGTGACTTCGGTGTATGTCTACACTTCCATATTTGACTGCAAAAAAGAGAGCGGACATTACATCATCAGATGGTGAGGTAGCACTCTCTATATTAGGTTGACCAGCATTTCAAAAGGACAGACCCCCAAAATCTCCCCCTCCCACAAAACAACAACAACAACAACAACAACACCTCCTCTCTGCCAAAACTCACTTGCTGCTTAACAGCCTAAAGTGTGTCTTCAGCCATTTTTAGCTCCCATCAATTCCTGCATGTCTCAACTTCCTTGCAGAGGTAGTAAATCCACCGGCAGACAGGAAGGGAAAAAAGTGTAAAAATGTATATATATATATATATGTATATATATACATGCCACTACTTTCTCAATGATCAACTTGAATTTATATACTGTTCTTCAAAATTCTATCTCCCCACATGTGGCCATGGTCCCACAAGCATATCAACTTTAGTGCCAGATGGCTCCAAACTTCCCAGAGGATGTGCTGCTGAGATGTCTTTGGGAGTTCCTTCATATCTTGCCATATGGAAGAACCATGGTGTTTAGTAACCGTCCACTCATATTCACTTGAGGACCATAAGAAAACTCTAACCAGTGGGTCTGCAGCATCTCTTTACTTCCTACATAACTTGCAATTCCTACGCATCATCTTGAGTTTAAATTAGGTAAAGGTCATCGTGATTAAGGGTAAAGACCAGGTAGGTTGCTTGCAATATTTGAAGGCAGAGTCCTTGCCCTGGACCAGGTAGGCTGCTTGCAATAGCTAATGGAAGAGTCCTTGCACTGGACCAGGTAGGCTGCTTGCAGTAGTTGAAGGCAGAGTCCTTGTGCTGGACCAGGTAGGCTGCTTGCAATAGCTAATGGCAGAGTCCTTGCACTGGACCAAGTAGGCTGCTTGCAATAGTTGAAGGCAGAGTCCTTGCACTGGACCAGGTAGGCTGCTTGCAATAGCTAATGGCAGAGTCCTTGCCTAGTCTGCTTACAATAGTTGAAGGCAGAGTCCTTGCACTGGACCAGGTAGGCTGCTTACAATAGTTGAAGGCAGAGTCCTTGCACTGGACCAGGTAGGCTGCTTACAATAGTTGAAGGCGGAGTCCTTGTGCTGGACCAGGTAGGCTGCTTGCAATAGCTAATGGCAGAGTCCTTGCACTGGACCAGGTAGGCTGCTTGCAGTAGCTAATGGCAGAGTCCTTGCACTGGACCAGGTAGGCTGCTTGCAATAGCTAATGTCAGGGTCCTTGCCCTGGACCAGGTAGGCTGCTTACAATAGTTGAAGGCAGAGTCCTTGTGCTGGACCAGGTAGGCTGCTTGCAATAGCTAATGGCAGAATCCTTGCACTGGACCAGGTAGGCTGCTTGCAGTAGCTAATGGCAGAGTCCTTGCCCTGGACCAGGTAGGCTGCTTGCAATAGTTGAAGGCAGAATCCTTGCACTGGACCAGGTAGGCTGCTTGCAGTAGCTAATGTCAGGGTCCTTGCACTGGACCAGGTAGGCTGCTTGCAATAGTTGAAGGCAGAGTCCTTGTGCTGGACCAGGTAGTCTATGAAGGTGGGGGGTACTTTGCTGCATCTTGGATGTCAACTGAATGGAGAGGAGTGAGTAGTTGTTGCTTGAAAGCAAATGGCATGTGTTGTGTTTTACTGACGACCAAACAGTCCGGGATGCAGTACCAGTTTTATATAGGAGAGTGCAGTGACATTTTTATTGGTTCGACCTCTGTTTTAAAATAACCTCTGCTAACACCAACTTTGACAGCTTATTATATATATATATAGATATAGAACCCTGAAGGTTTTGCGCTCCAAAAACAATTCAAAGCATTGACCTCCTGAGATCCTTCGCTAAGATAGTAAACCGGCATCCCCCCAAAACCCACTTAAAAACGTTAAATTTGATCTTCAGGGACCTATCACCTTTCCCATACTTGAGTACCAGATGTCAAATCATGGTAATTTTAGTACGAGCAGGACCACAGAGCACTTTCGTCTGTGGGTGCAATATAAATAATCTGTGCCCATATCAGCTATCAGCTGTTGGGTTTGCTGAGTTCTCCTGAGCAGCTGACATGGAGGCTGACCCTGCATGGGTACAGTTGTGGGCAGCAGGTACAGTCAGCAATGTGCAGTGTGGTCTGCATGTGCAACAATAGCAACAAGACATGGCATGTGCTGATCTGCATAGTGTACAATGTGGTCTGCATGGGCACAGTCAACAATAGCAGCAAGACATGGCATGTGCTGATCTGCATAGTGTACAGTGTGGTCTGCATGGGCACAGTCAACAATAGCAACAAGACATGGCATGTGCTGATCTGCATAGTGTACAGTGTGGTCTGCATGGACACAGTCAACAATAGCAGCAAGACATGGCATGTGCTGATCTGCATAGTGTACAATGTGGTCTGCATGGGCACAGTCAACAATAGCAGCAAGACATGGCATGTGCTGATCTGCATAGTGCAATGTGGTCTGCATGGGCACAGTCAACAATAGCAACATGAATGGCATGTGCTGATCTGCATAGTGCAATATGGTCTGCATGGGCACAGTCAACAATAGCAACAAGACATGGCATGTACTGATCTGCATAGTGTACAATGTGGTCTGCATGGGCACAGTCAACAATAGCAACAAGACATGGCATGTACTGATCTGCATAGTGTACAATGTGGTCTGCATGGGCACAGTCAACAATAGCAACAAGACATGGCATGTGCTGATCTGCATAGTGTACAGTGTGGTCTGCATGGGCACAGTCAACAATAGCAACAAGACATGGCATGTGCTGATCTGCATAGTGTGCAATGTGGTCTGCATGGACACAGTCAACAATAGCAACATGAGAGTCCCAAAAGGCAGTAGTGTTAGTTCTTCACCGCTCGATTATGACATAATAGAAGCCACCACAAGAACAAGCAAACAAGCGGCTTGGAACAATGTCCAGAAAGGTACAGGAACAAGACTGTACCCATCTAGCCATCTATCTATATATGTATGGATGTATATATATATATATATATATATATATATATTCAATAGCTCTGCCTTAACACAGCATTGAGCACTATTTGTAGCCTTCATCAGCAAACTACCTTCTAAGTATATATATATACTTAGAAGGTAGTTTGCTGGTGAAGGCTACAAATAGTGCTGAATGCTATGTTAATTAAGGCAGAGCTATTGAATATAGAAAAGTACTGGGATGGCTAGTCCTACTGCATTCGCATGAAACTGCAGTAGGACTAGCCATCCCAGTACTTTTCTATATATAGATGTATATATATATATACATTATGTGTATATATACATAATAGGTTTTTATTTTAAAAGCAAAAAATATATATTGGATTGATTATGAGATGAGATGAAACAAGAAGTCACATGACAGACAAGTATTTACAGAACCTTTACCTATGAACTCCAAATGGTTATACTTTTTTAAATTTTTTATTCTCATTTCATTTTTTTCTTGACTAGTTAGTGTGTGTGTGTGTGGTGTGTGTGTAGAACATTTTTATCTTGTTTCTATTATTTTTATAGTCAAGCAGCCGCTTACAAGAAGTTACTCAGTGTAACACCAGAATCAGTCAATCAAGAATGATATTATTATTTACCATGCTTATTGATAACTGCCTGCCTATATATGAATCATATAGACAAAGGCATACAAATAGTTACCTTGGTTTTTTTAAAGGTCTGTGATGTTAACTTGTCACAAGAGTGAAGTTCTGAGGAAACCAACTGATCGTTTCACTGTACAGCTGACTCAGCTCAGCTAGACCGGATATTGCCATGCCCAAAAGCATGTTTATAGAAGTTACTGACCTTTACCGAATCTTTGGATGTTTGGCTGAGTAGAGAAAGGGATTAGTGCTGTCAAGAAAATGAGTTTTAGTCGTGGCAATGCTTTGGCTAGTGAAATTAAACAGACCTACTCTATGCAAGTATGAGTGGGAAGAAAACAAGATAGATAGCTAGATAGATAGATAGATACAAGATCTTGAAGATGAAAATTCATGGTTTGACGTTTTCTTAGGCTCCACGCTTATTACCTTTGTGAAGGATTCAAGGCATACTCGAAGTGTTTTTGGAGGTTAGAACCTCTGAAGACACCGTTTGTGATACTAAAGCTGCCAAAGTGAGTTTAGCTGAGATATAAAACTTTTTTTTTGTACTTCCATTTTAAAATAGGGGCCAAACCAACGAGAGTGCTATTGTGGTCATATAAATGGTAAAGGGTGAAATGGGTCGTGTTTGGGATTGTTTCTATTTTTGACAACTAATATTCTATACTTACATATATACATACCTACGCACATATATACATACCTACGTACGCACATACATACCTACATACGTACTACTGAAGACGAAAATCATTGTCAAAAGTGTAGACAACCAACATCTACATGTCCCTTTACCTATTATATATTTTTAAAGCAGGTATTGGTCTAATAGGTAAAGGGTCCTGTAAATGTTGGTTGTCGACAGGTAAATACTTGCTTCATTTTTTTCTGGTATCCTATGAACACATTCACACAACATTCCCGCCTGCTATGAGTGCATTCTCTCATACCAACCATCATGTTCCTCCTTTCCCTCGCCTCTCTTCTCCCTCCTCTCTCTCCTCTCTCTTCTCCCTCCTCTCTCTTCTCCCTCCTCTCTCTTCTCCCTCCTCTGTCTCCTCTCTCTTCTCCCTCCTCTCTCTTCTCCCTCCTCTCTCTCCTCTCTCTTCTCCCTCCTCTCTCTTCTCCCTCCTCTCTCTCCTCTCTCTTCTCCCTCCTCTCTCTTCTCCCTCCTCTCTCTTCTCCCTCCTCTCTCTTCTCCCTCCTCTCTCTTCTCCCTCCTCTGTCTCCTCTCTCTTCTCCCTCCTCTCTCTTCTCTCTCTTCTCCCTCCTCCCTCTCTTCTCCCTCCTCTCTCTTCATGTAATGTAGCCAGCCCTAGCTAGCTAGTGTGTGAGCTTGTGCAGTGTGTGTGCTTGTGAAGTGTGTGTGCTTGTGCAGTGTGTGAGCTTGTGCAGTGTGTGAGCTTGTGCAGTGTGTGAGTTGGTGCAGTGTGTGAGTTGGTGCAGTGTGTGAGCTTGTGCAGTGTGTGTGCTTGTGAAGTGTGTGAGCTTGTGCAGTGTGTGAGCTTGTGCAGTGTGTGTGCTAGCTAGTGTGTGTGCTTGTGCAGTGTGTGAGCTTGTGCAGTGTGTGAGCTTGTGCAGTGTGTGAGCTTGTGCAGTGTGTGTGCTTGTGCAGTGTGTGCTTGTGCAGTGTGTGAGCTTGTGCAGTGTGTGAGTTGGTGCAGTGTGTGTGCTTGTGCAGTGTGTGAGTGTGTGTGTGAGCTTGTGCAGTGTGTGAGCTTGTGCAGTGTGTGTGCTTGTGCAGTGTGTATGCTTGTGCAGTGTGTGTGCTTGTGCAGTGTGTGAGCTTGTGCAGTGTGTGAGTTCGTGCCAGAACTTGCTTGTCTTGCACATATGTAGTTTTGTTTATGTGTAGACCTGCCTGCCTCAACCCCCCAGCAGGGATGGTGACAGCCTTCCTAACCCCCTAGGAGCCTAACCTCCCCCTGTCCCACTCACACATCTACCCCCAACCACAGCAGGAATTCCTGCCTGTCCTCTCCTTTCCCTTACCCCCAAGAAGGGGTATGACTTGCCTCCCCTCCCCTCCTCAAGTAGGGATGCTAATATGCCAGACCCGTAGCCAGGGTGGTGTCGGGGGTTTCAATTGAACTTTTGACATCAATCACGCGTGCGCACACATCAGCAGACAGTTAGTTCTTGAGTCTGACAGTCTCAGCGACTACTGAAATGAAGGCAAGGCGTGCTGGGAAGGAGGGATCGACTTCCAGAAGGCAAGGCATGCTGGGAAGGAGGGATCGACTTCCAGAAGGCAAGGAGTGCTAGGAAGGAGGGATCGACTTCCAGAAGGCAAGGCGTGCTGGGAAGGATGGATTAACTTCCAGAAGGCAAGGCGTGCTGGGAAGGAGGGATCAACTTCCAGAAGGCAAGGCGTGCTGGGAAGGAGGGATTGACTTCCAGAAGGCAAGGCGTGCTGGGAAGGAGGGATTGACTTCCAGAAGGCAAGGCGTGCTGGGAAGGAGCGATCAACTTCCAGAAGGCAAGGCGTGCTGGGAAGGAGGGATTGACTTCCAGAAGGCAAGGCGTGCTGGGAAGGAGGGATCGACTTCCAGAAGGCAAGGCGTGCTGGGAAGGAGGGATCGACTTCCAGAAGGCAAGGCGTGCTGGGAAGGATGGATTAACTTCCAGAAGGCAAGGCGTGCTGGGAAGGAGGGATTGACTTCCAGAAGGCAAGGCGTGCTGGGAAGGAGGGATTGACTTCCAGAAGGCAAGGCGTGCTGGGAAGGAGGGATTGACTTCCAGAAGGCAAGGCGTGCTGGGAAGGAGCGATCAACTTCCAGAAGGCAAGGCGTGCTGGGAAGGAGGGATTGACTTCCAGAAGGCAAGGCGTGCTGGGAAGGAGGGATCGACTTCCAGAAGGCAAGGCGTGCTGGGAAGGAGGGATTGACTTCCAGAAGGCAAGGTGTGCTGGGAAGGAGCGATCGACTTCCAGAAGGCAAGGCGTGTGCTGGGAAGGAGGGATCAACTTCCAGAAGGCAAGGCGTGTGCTGGGAAGGAGGGATTGACTTCCAGAAGGCAAGGCGTGCTGGGAAGGAGGGATCGACTTCCAGAAGGCAAGGCATGCTAGGAAGGAGGGATCGACTTCCAGAAGGCAAGGCGTGCTGGGAAGGAGGGATTAACTTCCAGAAGCATCCAGAGAAACCTTCGGAAGTACTTCGGGCCAGTGACAGCTTTATCTCCTGTGGGTCTCTTACCCAGCAAGTCTGCCTCCAGTGACGATGGATGATGCAGTTGTCAATGTGAGCAACACTTGATGTCCAGAGTGCCGGCTGCCAGTAGCGCTAGCATTGCTCACGTGCGCGGTGTATCTTGAATTCACTTCTGCTGTCAATCAGAATTTGCTGCAAGTTGTGCTAGTTGTGTGTAATGCCACCTAATTAGTGATTCTGATGATGAGAAGATTAATGGGGAAAAACATAATATATAATAATATAAAAAAACCACTGGATCAACTGAAGTCATTATCACTCTGGTTGCCTGAAGTGTCCCTCATTATCACTCTGGTTGCCTGAAATGTCACTCTGGTTGCCTGAAATGTCCCTCATTATCACTCTGGTTGCCTGAAGTGTCCCTCATTATCACTCTGGTTGGTTGCCTGAAGTGTCCCTGCTAAGCAGTTTCCTCTCTGCTCAGAATTCTCATCTTTGCAGTAAACATTGAGGCGACTGTCTCTTCTATAATCTGCCTCAATCTCAGACCCACGTCTCTGAAGATTGTGTATGTATAGAAACTCCACGAGGGTGCCTGCAGTCTTAACTGCAGGCAATTTGATGGGCTATCAGGTGTGGTCTACATAGGAAAAAAGGCGTGGTGAACAGTGAAAGTTGGTGTGGTTCTGGGTTGCTGCCCCCCCCAAATTAACCCTCTCAATAAATCCTGGCTATGAGCCTGCATGCCGTCTGTGTCAGTGCATGGCATGCATCAGCTCCTCTACTGGTCATTATTGTATTAACTCTTGCTTTGCCCATGCTGTGATAATCCAGATTTCGCTGATAAAAAATTAATTGTTGATGTCATCAGCTGATAGTCGTTCTAATTTGATCCAGTGTTGTAATAACTCTTATGAGCCAGTGTTGTAATAACTCTTATGAGCCAGTGTTGTAATAACTCTTATGAGCCAGTGTTGTAATAACCCTTATGAGCCAGTGTTGTAATAACTCTTATGAGCTAGTGTTGTAATAACTCTTAAGAGCCAGTGTTGTAATAACTCTTATGAGCCAGTGTTGTAATAACTCTTATGAGCCAGTGTTGTAATAACCCTTATGAGCCAGTGTTGTAATAACTCTTATGAGCTAGTGTTGTAATAACCCTTATGAGCCAGTGTTGTAATAACCCTTATGAGCCAGTGTTGTAATAACTCTTATGAGCTAGTGTTGTAATAACCCTTATGAGCCACTGTTGTAATAACTCTTATGAGCTAGTGTTGTAATAAGCCAGTGTTGTAATAACTCTTATGAGCCAGTGTTGTAATAACTCTTATGAGCCAGTGTTGTAATAACTCTCATGAGCCAGTGTTGTAATAACTCTTATGAGCCAGTGCTGTAATAACTCTTATGAGCTAGTGTTGTAATAACCCTTATGAGCCAGTGCTGTAATAACTCTTATGAGCTAGTGTTGTAATAACCCTTATGAGCCAGTGTTGTAATAACCCTTATGAGCCAGTGTTGTAATAACTCTTATGAGCCAGTGTTGTAATAACTCTTATGAGCCAGTGTTGTAATAACCCTTATGAGCCAGTGTTGTAATAACTCTTATGAGATAGTGTTGTAATAACCCTTATGAGCCAGTGTTGTAATAACTCTTATGAGCCAATGTTGTAATAACTCTTATGAGCCAGTGTTGTAATAACCCTTATGAGCCAGTGTTGTAATAACTCTTATGAGCTAGTGTTGTAATAACCCTTATGAGCCAGTGTTGTAATAACCCTTATGAGCCAGTGTTGTAATAACTCTTATGAGCTAGTGTTGTAATAACCCTTATGAGCCACTGTTGTAATAACTCTTATGAGCTAGTGTTGTAATAAGCCAGTGTTGTAATAACTCTTATGAGCCAGTGTTGTAATAACTCTTATGAGCCAGTGTTGTAATAACTCTCATGAGCCAGTGTTGTAATAACTCTTATGAGCCAGTGCTGTAATAACTCTTATGAGCTAGTGTTGTAATAACCCTTATGAGCCAGTGCTGTAATAACTCTTATGAGCTAGTGTTGTAATAACCCTTATGAGCCAGTGTTGTAATAACTCTTATGAGCCAGTGTTGTAATAACTCTTATGAGCCAGTGTTGTAATAACTCTTATGAGCCAGTGTTGTAATAACCCTTATGAGCCAGTGTTGTAATAACTCTTATGAGATAGTGTTGTAATAACCCTTATGAGCCAGTGTTGTAATAACTCTTATGAGCCAATGTTGTAATAACTCTTATGAGCCAGTGTTGTAATAACTCTTATGAGCCAGTGTTGTAATAACTCTTATGAGCCAGTGTTGTAATAACTCTTATGAGCCAGTGTTGTAATAACTCTTATGAGCCAGTGTTGTAATAACTCTTATGAGCCAGTGTTGTAATAACTCTTATGAGCCAGTGTTGTAATAACTCTTATGAGCCAGTGTTGTAATAACTCTTATGAGCCAGTGTTGTAATAACTCTTATGAGCCAGTGTTGTAATAACTCTTATGAGCCAGTGTTGTAATAACCCTTATTGAGCCTGTACCCTTATTGAGCCTGTATAATAACCCTTACTGAGCCAGTGTTGTAATAACCCTGCTTTATCTTCCTGCAGTATCGAGGTCTTGCCCCCATGTACTACAGAGGGTCTGCAGCGGCTATTGTTTGTTATGACATTACCAGTGAGGTGTGTGTGTGTGTGACAAGTGTGGGATGGGTGGGTGGAAGAACACTAAAGGGATCAAGGGGAGAACCTGAGGAGGAGGTAGGGAAAGGACGTGGGGGGAGAGATGAAGAGTGAGGAAGATGGAGAGCTATAGAGCTAGATGGAAGGAGCTAGGGCTAGGTGGAGCTAGGGCTAGGTGGAGCTAGGGCTAGTGGAGCTAGGGCTAGGTGAGCTAGGGCTAGGTGGAGCTAGGGCTAGGTGGAGGTGTGGGGCTGGGGGCTTGATGGAGGATGGAGCTAGGGATATGGAGCTAGGTCTGGATGGAGCTAGGGCTAGTGGAGCTAGGACTAGATGGAGGGATAGGTGGAGCAGAGTTAGGTGGTGGTGGGGCTTGGGCTAGCTAGGGCTAGGTGGAGGTAAGGCTGGAAGGAGCTAGATCTGGGGCCTGGGGCTCGGTAGAGCTAGTGCAGTAGAGCTGGGGCTTGATGAAACTAGGGATAGATTAAGCTAGGCTAGATGCTGGCCTTGATGGAGCTTAGGGCTAGATGATTGTTCAGGATGGATGAAGCTAGGGCTAGACAGGTCCAGGGAGCTAGGGCTATTGAGCTAGATTAATCTAGAGGGAGCTAGGGCTATTGAGCTAGGGAGCTAGGGCTATTGAGCTAGATTAATCTAGGGAGCTAGGACTAGACAGAGCTATAGGTTCGTGCCAAAGCATTGGGGCTTACAAAACTGGGAGTAGAGCAGACTGCAATACTACTGTAGGCCATGGAGGTGTCAAGTTTTGATCTGCTCTTTTCTTCTTGCAGAGAAGCTTCAATGACATGCAAACATGGATCACAGAACTACGTCAACTGGGCCCCCAGAATCTCATCCTGGCCATTGCTGGCAACAAGGTGGACTTGGAGTCCAATAGACGAGTAAGGACAGGTCTATGAAGGGGCAGGCAGGTTACGAGATGGGGGAGGGGTTGTGTGTGTGTGGGGAGGGGGGGGGGGGGGGGGGGGGGGGGGGGAGGGTAAGAGTGGGTGGTTGGAGGGTTTTGGGAGAGCTGGAGGTTTGGATGGGGGAGGAGGGAGGTTATTGGTTATGGATCGAGGAATTGAAATAGGGATCAAGATGAATATAGGGGTGGGAGGTTGTGTGAGCACGAGTACCTTTGATGACCATTACCAACTTATTTTGTGTTTTGGACAACTCCGTTAAATGGCCTGTTCATGTCCACATTCCAGCATGTAGAGTTGACACCTTTCTCCTTTCCTTCTCTATGTGTGCAGGTAGCCACGTCAACAGGAGCTGCCTTCTCCAAAAACTCAGACGCAATTTTTCTTGAAACTAGTGCAAAGGACAACATTAATGTCCACGAGTTGTTCAAAACCATAGGTAAGTGCAGGGGGTGTTGCTGTGTGTCGCCATGGTTGGTAGGGTGTGTTGCTGTGTGTCCTCATGGTTGGTAGGGGGTGTTGCTGTGTGTCCCCATTGTTGGTAGGGAGTGTTGCTGTGTGTCCTCATGGTTGGTAGGGAGTGTTGCTGTGTGTCCCCATGGTTGGTAGGGAGTGTTGCTGTGTGTCCTCATGGTTGGTAGGGAGTGTTGCTGTGTGTCCCCATGGTTGGTAGGGTGTGTTGCTGTGTGTCCTCATGGTTGGTAAGGAGTGTTGCTGTGTGTCCCCATGGTTGGTAGGGTGTGTTGCTGTGTGTCCCCATGGTTGGTAGGGAGTGTTGCTGTGTGTCGCCATGGTTGGTAAGGAGTGTTGCTGTGTGTCCCCATGATTGGTAGGGAGTGTTGCTGTGTGTCCCCATGGTTGGTAGGGAGTGTTGCTGTGTGTCCTCATGGTTGGTAGGGAGTGTTGCTATATGTCCTCATGGTTGGTAGGGAGTGTTGCTATGTGTCCTCATGGTTGGTAGGGAGTGTTGCTGTGTGTCCTCATGGTTGGTAGGGAGTGTTGCTGTGTGTCCCCATTGTTGGTAGGGAGTGTTGCTATATGTCATCATTGTTGGTAGGGAGTGTTGCTGTGTGTCCCCATGGTTGGTAGGGAGTGTTGCTGTGTGTCCTTATGGTTGGTAGGGAGTGTTGCTGTGTGTCCTCATTGTTGGTAGGGAGTGTTGCTGTGTGTCCTCATGGTTGGTAAGGAGTGTTGCTGTGTGTCCTCATGGTTGGTAGGGAGTGTTGCTGTGTGTCCTTATGGTTGGTAGGGAGTGTTGCTGTGTGTCCTCATTGTTGGTAGGGAGTGTTGCTGTGTGTCCTCATGGTTGGTAGGGAGTGTTGCTGTGTGTCCTCATGGTTGGTAGGGAGTGTTGCTGTGTGTCCTCATGGTTGGTAGGGAGTGTTGCTGTGTGTCCCCATGGTTGGTAGGGAGTGTTGCTGTGTGTCCTCATGGTTGGTAGGGAGTGTTGCTGTGTGTCCCCATGGTTGGTAGGGAGTGTTGCTGTGTGTCCTCATGATTGGTAGGGAGTGTTGCTGTGTGTTGCCATGGTTGGTAGGGAGGGTTGCTATGTGTCCCCATGGTTGGTAGGGAGTGTTGCTGTGTGTCCTCATGATTGGTAGGGAGTGTTGATGTGTGTCCCCATGGTTGGTAGGGAGTGTTGCTCATGATTGGTTGTGGTAGTCTTTGAGTTAGCTTAGCCAATGATCTAACAAGAACACAGAACTCAACCATAATAGGTATACATATAACACATTATATCAAGAAAGGGTGCAAGCATTTTAAGCATGCTAAATCATGCTATTAGGTTGCAACTAGCAGAAATGGGGGAAAACACTTATTGCGCTTGGGAATCATTAGCCGTGTGTCACACACTGAAGAAAGCATATCAAACTCATTAAAATGGAAGAATTGAAGTCCATTCAAGAAGAAAGCCATCCTTCCAACAGCTGAACGGGTAGGAGGAAAGGCAGGCTGAAGAAGCTGACAAATGCATGAAGGCAAGATGGCTCTACTCCACTAGAGGCCAGGCACTCGAGGCTATAAGAACCTTTTGGGTCATACTCGTATCAGCAAGAATGGTTTTGCTCGAGAGGGGGGGGGGGGGGGGATCACTGATACTATATCTAATCCTACTCTGAAACGTCAAATATATCTATCTAATGAAGAGGACTCTTTCGCCAGACTGACATCATCAGATTCAGAATAATGTTAGTATTCTGATCGATGCTCGACTTGATCATGTGTCATTCAATCCCAAAGTTACGATGGTCATAATGTCATAGTAATTGTCATTAATATTTGCTGGTTGATTTGATCATCGATCATCCTCAACAAACATGTTAGTATCCCTGCACTGTTTCCCTGCTGACTGTAATATGGTGTATATCTGCCTACACGTATACCTGCCTACACACACAATGATTTAACTTGTATTCATGAACCCTTCAACTTGCATAAATTTGGTTCCAAGATTTTATTCTGAAGGTATTTTCAACCCAAAATGCATGACATGTCTGGGGATTACTACAGGGAGGGTGATACATTCACACAGGGGGAAGAGATGATATTAAACAATGCTCTTTCCAGTGATACAGCTGTTCTGTGTGGGTGTGGGTGGTGAGATTGTGTGTGGGGGTGTGTGGTGTGAGTGTGTGAGAGAGAGAGAGTCCTACACGTTGATGACCTTATATCTCATGTGCCTGATTTTAGGGTTGGCAAATCTACACGGCATATTTTTTGTCTTCTGTCTTTTTCTTGATGGATCAATCCAGTCATGCCTTACTTTGTGAATTTTCTCTTCTCTAAACATTAGACTCTGCGTAGATTACAAACATAAAATACGAATAATTAAGTACGAATGTGAACGCAGGTGCATAGAAAGTTTATTGTGTTCAGAGGAACAATGTTTTGGTGATGTTGCTCTGAGTTGGGGGAGTTTTCAAGCCCATGATGGACTGCATATGTGAATATCGGATTCCTGTCCGAAGGGATTGCACTGACTAACTGCCAACATGCCTAGAAAGTCAGGATATCATCTGCTCCCAGTTAGAGTGTCTTCCTCCTCTCAAGAAAAGTGGGGCAGACTTTAGCCATCGTCCTGGCAGTGGTGATGGCCTCCTGAGAACAAGACCTGTGGTCCTGCTGACATGGTTAGTCTCGCGAGCCCCACCCACACATGTATGTGGCTCGGGTACTCGCATGGCGGGACTTGAACAATAGTGGGCCGGCCATGGTACCCTCGAATACGAGTATCTATTATTTATTTTTTGTTTGTTACTTATTTATTTTATTTATTATTTATTTATCGTAAAACATTATTTTGTGGGTTTTACACAAGTCTAGTAATATGATTTGTCTTTGTCCAATGTAATTAATAAGTTTAAGTCCTACTAATCTATTAAAGTTAACAGGAATAGATAAGATGCATACTGTTAGGTGCTATTCTGATTAGCATGCACACCAGGTGGCATAGAGCCGAGCAGTTTTCTCCTGGGAGATATTGTATCATCTTGTAGTCAGTCATTTCAAAATGTAAAAGAAAGAAGGAAGGAAGGGAGGGAGGGAGGGAGGGAGGAAGGAAGGAAGGAAGGAAGGAAAGAAGGGAAGGAGGGAAAGAAAGGAAGGAAGGAAAGAAGGAAAGGAAGAAAGAAAGAAAATATGTTCACCTAGGGCAGTGGTTCCCAACCTTTTTGGAACCATTATACCCAAATCTCCCTATTCTCCCTGTTCCATTACCCATACCTGTGTAATAAAATATAACATGTTTTGATTTTTTAGTAAATGATCGTAGTTAGTTAGTTGGTCACTGCAATACAAATCAAATCAATGGATGGCTGTGCTTGTATTTTGTTAGGCAAGTATTCAATGCACGGTTTTGTAGAACTAAGAGCGATTCTTCATCATTTGACACCTCCAACTAGTTCCATTTCTTGGTTTACATTCCCATGATGACGGAAAATCCTTGCCCTCACACCGGTAAGTGGTTGAAAAGGAAGTCAGGATCTTTAGAGCCTGTCTCTCCAAGGTTGGCGTGTCATTTAGCCGGGCTATCCAGAAGGTTTCCAGGTCCTTGTTCTGGAATTGCAGCTTCCAAGCCTCTTTCACTCTCAGAGTTATCCACTCCTCTTTTGCTGGAAAGTCATCTTCATCGACCCGATCCTCATCAGCCACAAAAGGCTGCTGGCACCACTGAAGGCAAGAGGTGTCCAGGTCAGGGAAGTATTCCTCCATCTTTCTTAGTAATTCGTCCAAGTGGGCCTGGATGTCTGCTTTCAAAATTTCTAGGATATCTTGACCATCCTCTCTCTCCTCAACAAATTAGTCAAGTGTGGGAAACTGTGCCACTACACCCTTTGCAACTCCCTTACTCCACAACTTTAGCTTTCCGATAAATGCAGAAATGGCTTCTTTTGCATCAATGATTGTCACGTTCCTTCCTTGAAGTGCCAAGTTTCCTCTGTTGAGTTAATTAAAGATGTCACCCAAATAGCACAGACGGAAATGCCATTCATGGTCAGAAAAGTAAGTCGGGCCCTTTTTCTGAGAAAATACTTGCACTGCTGACTGCCTACCACATGATTCACAACCTTGCCTCGAGACAGCCACCTTACTTCAGTGTGGTGCAGTAGCACTTCATACTTCTAGCAGCAATTCTTTAAACACATGGCAGTTGAAGTCTCTGGCTTTTAACAAATTAACACCTTGGCAAAGTTCTGCTTTCAAGGGGTATCTGGGAGCATGTTGGACGCAAGTGTGTATCAGTGAATGCTGACAGTGATATCTGCGTTTTTCCTTTTAACAAAACCTCTGAACCCACGATTACCACCCATCATAGCAGGTGTACTATCAATAGACACATGTTGAACCCTGTTCCAAGCCCGTCCATTATTCTCGAGGAAGCCACTGACGATGCTGAACACATCCTCTCCTTTAGTCGTCGTAGCAAGACTCTCACATAGGGAGGAAATACTCTTCCTTCACATCCGAGCGGTGAATATAACGAAGAAAGCTAGCGCAGCTGCTGACATTCATGGGCTCGTCAAATTGCAGAGAACATTTGTCATGTGGACTGGTCTTCACTTCTTCCACTACTTGTGCTAGTATATCCACAGCCATCTCATCGATCCTGTCAAATTGTGTTTTTTGAAACATAGAGCTTCTTAGCCTGCTCTTCTTGACATGCTTTGGCAACCATCATTCGTGCACATGGCATGATCAGATTTTCGTCAATCGTATGCCCCTTCTGCTGCTGTGCAACTTTGTTGGCCACCTCATAGGAAGCTTCAAGAGCGGCAAGAAGATTTTTTGCTGCAGTTCCTGTGTTTCCAAATTGAATATCCTTCAACTGCTTCGCCCGGTGTTCGAAGTAGGCTAGGTCTTTGTTAGGGAGGTCAGGATGACATTTCAGCAGGTGGTTTGCATGGCTTCAGGCTTTCATTGATCAGAACCTTGCTGCAGATAACACACTGTGGTCGGTCTTCGCTCTTCAAGGACAAATTTACAAATCCATGAGCAAGAAAAGCATCTTGAGTAAGTTCGCTTCTTGCTAGCCATAACAACTTTTGTATCTGTGGAAAAAATAATAAATCCTCTGAGAAGCTCTCACAGTCACAGTCTGCTATCCACGTAGAACACACTCAAGTGATTGGGCCAATATAATTTATTTAAATTTTAAACCAGAACAAATACTAACTGACAACTTGAGGTAGTTCTGTCTGAATTCAGTTTGCAGATCACATCAATGATTCCTAATAAGGTAAAGACAAGTAAATACACCTACGTAGCTTATAACACAGAATGACATCACCTATTCATCTATCACAGTAAGGTTAAGCAGTTACCTTAAACCTAATCTATAGACAGTTCTAATTACAATACATATTAAGAATATCATTACATCAGTCAATTACACTGACCTAACATTTTTGTAAGTCACTACAAACACACAAACAGCAGCAGCATTGCTACATTACCCCCAAAATGTTGGCTTATTACCCCCAGGAGGTAATTTACCCCCAGGAGGTAATTTACCCCCAGGAGGTAATTTACCCCCAGGTTGGGAACCAATGACCTAGGGTCTAAACTTGTTGTATGAACATGTATTTTCATACGGAATAGCTTGAACATGAAGTATTCCATGTTTATGACATGTATGTAAGCCATATTATTTATTCCTTGCTCTTGTCATGTTCCCTTACCCCCCCCTCCCTCCCTCTTTCCCAGGAGGTAATTTACCCCCAGGTTGGGAACCAATGACCTAGGGTCTAAACTTGTTGTATGAACATGTATTTTCATACGGAATAGCTTGAACATGAAGTATTCCATGTTTATGACATGTATGTAAGCCATATTATTTATTCCTTGCTCTTGTCATGTTCCCTTACCCCCCCTCCCTCCCTCTTTCCCCTCCCTCGTCCTTCCTCACCTGTTCCATCCCCCTCTCCCTATTCCTCTCCCCTTGTACCCCCTCTTCTTCATCCCTCTTCCTATCATGATGACAACAGCTGAAAACTTGCCTCTGGACAAGATTGCACTGGAAAACAAGGTTGGAACACTAAAATTGGGCCGTACTCACAAGAAGAAAGGCTGCTGTTTAAAGAAATAGCATTTTTAACTGCATCTTTTTTTCCCCATTTTTTTTCCCCCTTCTTTTTTTCATTTTTTTCAGTGACATGAATGTGTACAATATACCTATAATATTATTATTATTATTATATATTATGTGCCTGTGCCTGTGCGTTATGTACCATGTTACGTAACAGGCAAGTCTACAAAATCAAAAGAGAAGTTAAAACTGTTCTGTTTTGTTGCATGGACTGCAATTCATAGAGGTTATGTACTCTTGTTAGGTATTGTGCACTAGCACTATTTTGAAGAACCCACACACAGACAAAACACACAAAGCATACAAACGCCTTTGTTGCTTGCTTTCTATGTGGCATTATGGTCGGTACATGTGGGTGCACTAACTGGTGACACGACGAATAACAGTAATCCTATTCATAAAAAACTGGTGTTGTCCTTCAACACTTGCCATTGTCACGTTTACTCTAATTTTTGTGCTGAAGCCTATAGTCTCCTGCGAGTTTCCTGTGTTGACGATTCTTGCCAAATGATAGTAAGACGGTGAAGGGGGGGGATAAACCCTTTAATAATGAAGCAAGCGTGAAGTGACAGAAATAAAGATGTCCGTCCTAGGACAAGGTTTCAAAGATTAGGTTGAATGGACTTGGCAAGGACTACCTAATTAAAAATACGACAATAACAAAAACAACAGGTTTCTACGCTGACGACCATTTGCGAAAATGGCAAGAACGCTGTTCTGCAAGAAATCATGGAGCAGTGTGATAGGAATGATTCACGTCCAGGCACTACCAGGTACGCAAACCATGGCAACACATGACAGTAACCTATAGTTGGAAACGCATGCTCTGTATCGTCCACCAGGTCGCAGATGTTTGAATCACTAGGGTTGGTGTTGGTTGAGATGTTGCATCATAAAAAAAGCGTGTGGCAGGCAGAACATGAACAATGCACTTCAACCCTGAATAATCAGCTCGCGTTGTCGACCCTTTTCCTCACCGTGGGAGGGAAGATGGTCTAGGAGTTCAAGTTGTTCTGCCAATGGTGTAGTGACTGTGTGTAGGTGCAAACTGCCTCCCTTCTTAGTCTCACTTCAGTTCATGTGGAGTAGATGCAAAACTTAGTTTCTTTCTGACTCTTGGAGGTTAACTGGCAAGAATTTCAGAAGACCATATTCTTGCATTTCTGTATACTGCATCAGCTACACAGCCCCTCCCATGCTGACATTGCTTCCTTCTGTTAACGTCTATTTAGAGCAGATGGTAATTGCATTCCGGCACATCAAATTTAGTTCCCAGCATTCCCAGACCTTGCACTGGGAGAGAAGGGTTGGCAGCACCATACTGAACTTGCTATTTGATTGTTTTCTTGTAAAGAACTTAAAACAAGTAAGGGACATGTGTCTAGGGGAAGATGTAATCATGAAAGACTTCAACTTTAAGATAGCCCAAGTCGCAGGAGGCAGTTAGCAGCACATACAGTTGCAGATTTTTTGGCCTGATATTGTCTTCTTTTGAGTGTTTGTTGCTGGCATTTGTAATGGTCATTGTGTGGTGTGTGTGTGTAGAAGCTTGTGTGGTGTGTGTGTAGAAGCTTGTGTGGTGTGTGTGTGTAGAAGCTTGTGTGGTGTGTGTGTAGAAGCTTGTGTGGTGTGTGTGTAGAAGCTTGTGTGGTGTGTGTGTGTAGAAGCTTGTGTGGTGTGTGTGTAGAAGCTTGTGTGGTGTGTGTGTAGAAGCTTGTGTGGTGTGTGTCTTGTGTGGTGTGTGTGTAGAAGCTTGTGTGGTGTGTGTGTGTAGAAGCTTGTGTGTGTGTGTGTAGAAGCTTGTGTGGTGTGTGTGTGTAGAAGCTTGTGTGGTGTGTGTGTGTAGAAGCTTGTGTGGTGTGTGTGTAGAAGCTTGTGTGGTGTGTGTGTAGAAGCTTGTGTGGTGTGTGTGTAGAAGCTTGTGTGGTGTGTGTGTGTAGAAGCTTGTGTGGTGTGTGTGTAGAAGCTTGTGTGGTGTGTGTGTAGAAGCTTGTGTGGTGTGTGTCTTGTGTGGTGTGTGTGTAGAAGCTTGTGTGGTGGGTGTGTAGAAGCTTGTGTGTGTGTGTGTAGAAGCTTGTGTGGTGTGTGTGTGTAGAAGCTTGTGTGGTGTGTGTGTAGAAGCTTGTGTGGTGTGTGTCTTGTGTGGTGTGTGTGTGTGCTTGTGTGTTGCCTGGCTGATGTAAAGTTCATTAAATTTCAACCGCCTCCTGTGGAACTGTTTGAACTTCTTAAAAATCGTACCAGTCCTGCAGTATCTCCTCGCTTTTCACAACATCGTCTTTCACTAACTGTTCACTTCCTCATCAGATGTTCTCAACCTGAGGACCTCGGGTGTCCAGGGAAACAGGTGGCTTTAGTTCCAGGCATGGCTTGACTGGCAGGAAGCTATGTATCTGCAATGAAGACTGCCAGATCCGTGACTACTTCTAAGACCAACATGCCCAGGAGGTGCCGTTTCTATAGTAGTGTGTAATGACTGGTAGGGTTTAGGATCAGAGATCTGCTTGCAGGGACACCTAACCTGTGGTCTGGGAGGTCCCCCCCCCTCCCCTTAAGAAGCATCGATCACTGCGGCAGTTGTTCCTTGTGTCATAGGAATGGCTTCCCAGGTCACCTCGATGCTCGCTGTCGACAGTTCTGTTGCAATGCAAAGAGTGTCAACGTATTCAGACGGTTCACTCCAGACAATCTGCTCACGATGGCCATTGGACGAAGTTCTTTTTGCAAGTGTTGGACGAAAACTTTGGCCTGACTGGGAGGGGGGGGGGGGGGACAAGTGATGAGGAAGAAGAAAGCATCTCTTTATACCTTGGGGACGGCACTGTTAACCCCGCACATAGTCCTGTCATTAAACACGTCAGTCCACACTCAGATTGCTTCTGAAAATCTCAGGACAGGAGGAAACTGTAAATGGACACCTGTTCCTTCTCAATTTTCTTGGGAATACCGGTAACCTACCTACGATATGACAACCACAACCCAGTCCTTGTCATAGGCCAACACAACAAGCAGTGTCTAGTTTCCTTGACTTTCCTGGAAATCTCCACTGAGGCCACATCTGCGGAGTCTTTGGCTTCCCATATCGCTCCTTCACTTTAATAAACACAATCACAGAGCAGTGTGGCTTCTTGCCTGGCCTTTCATTTGATCTCAGATGACAACTATTCATGGACTTGGCATGCACAGTTGGTTTGGAAAATCACTCCAATGTTGTGCAACAGAGTTTTTATCATGGGTTGAAAGAAGAGGATGGGAAATATGAATATCCCCCCCCCCCCTAACACCATACCCCTTCCTATCCCCCACCCCCCTCAAATATTATTATGGCCATGTAATTGTCTGTTTTAACTGCCAAGATTTCTTCAATCACTCATTTCCAGTTCCCTTTTCTCGTGTTTTTTCTTTCTTTTTTAAAAGTGGGTGTAACAGAACTCCTCCCCTCCCCTCCCTCCTTCCAGCAAAGAATCTTTATGAAACCCTCAATATATATATATATATGTTTGGAACTCGTGTTCATTGAATGCACTGATATTCCGGTTCTCTTTCTAATATAATACTTCCTTTGGGTTCCAAAATTGTGAAGGCTCTAGATACAAGTAACAAGTATACTAGCTAAATTTCAATTTCCAAGTATCTGTTTACACAACGAATTTATCTTTTGCACCATTCGTGGGATTGGTGCGAAGTGCCTTTAACTCAAAGTGGCAGGTGCGCCATGTCTACACAGGAATGTAATGTGAGAGTGTGTTTTGTCACAGAGGAGTCACGTACTCGGAGAGAAGATTTCTGGAAAGGTTGAGGCTAGGTGTGTCTGTGGAACTACGTAGAATGAGTTGAATTATCAAGTCTATGGAGATATATATATATATATAGCTTGAAATTCTCAGACAACCCAACCCTCACCCCCCTCCTTCCTGTAACTATATACCTGTCTTCCTTCCCAACTCTCTATGTGGATGATGGGCACCAAGTTGTGTTTTGTGGACTTGACACTGATTCCATGAGGGTTGTGGTGGGAAGGGGTGCACTTTATACCCACTCTCCCCCACCCCACCAGACCCTGAGGGGCTTTCCCCTCCCTCGTAGTTCATTGAACTGTAAATAACTGTCTGGATTTTAAATGTGTTGAGCTTAGCAGGTATATAATTAATTGATTATTTATTTGTTTATATTTATTTGTTGACTCATTTATTTATTTATGTACTAGTTAGTTACTTATTTATTATTCACTTATTTATTATTCTCTTGTTTATTATTTTATTCATTATTTATTTATTATTTGTTGATGCATTATTTAGTGTTTATTCTTATTTGTTTATTTATTGATCTATTTAATACTTATATTTATTTTTATTCACTTACTTATTATTTATTTATTTATTATTTATTTATTGTTGATCTATTTTATTTATTTTTATTTACTTATTTATTTATTGTTTACTCATTTTTTAACTCATTAATTTACTTATTTATTATTTATTTGTTTTTCACTGTTTATATATTTATTTAGTGCTTTTTATTTATTTACTTACTCTTTATTTACTCTTTAACTATGATGTCATTTGAAAATAACCATGCCAACTCACATACCATGAAGTTGTGACTGGTTGCACCATTAGCATATATGGTATGACCACATTGCCTGTCCTCTCTGCATTGCACTGTCGGCAAGAGCTGGGACTAGATCCAAGTAAGTGTGGGCAAGCCCATTGTATTATGTAACCTTGGAGAAGCATCTTTTGTATTGCAGTCTTGGTACAGTATATGTATCACTATGTGCATTTGGCTTGACTCATCTTCATTTGGCTTTAAAATGCAATTATTAAAATAAAAAAACTCCAGGAGCCCCTGGGAATGTCTTGAAGGTGCCTGAGATTATCTCAAAGGCGTGCAAAGAGGCCGACATTTACAAGAGGTGTGGTCTGCATGGAGTGATGGTGGAGAACATGCACGATGTCCCATACATGAGGGGTGTGGCAGGTCCGGAGGTCACTGCTTGCATGGCTCGCATAGCCTGCGAAGTTCGGAGAGTCATCGGGAGCGAGATGACGTTAGGAATACAGATACTGTCTTGTGAGTTTGGAAGTCTGGGAAGGGGTGGTGTGTGTGTGGTGTGTGGTGGGTGTGTGTGGGTGTGGGGTGTGTGTGTGTGGGGGGGGGGGGGGGGGGGGGGGAGGGTTGCAATAATCCATAGCATGGCTCAGTTTGCTCAGCATTTCATTATCACAGAGTTCATTTCATGGAGTATTGAAAATACTGGCGGCAAGCGAGGTTAACCGAAAGGTCTGAAATCACGCGCTAAGTTGACACCCACACATGAAGCAATCGTTTGAAGCAATTGGCACTGAAGCAATGTGTACTTGGTGCGCAGAATTTCTGGAGTGAAAGCTCCGCAAGTAAGTGGAATTCCTGGTTTTGATTCCACCTTCTCTTGCAACCGTTCATTTCTCTGACGTCATATCTATGTATATACAGTGAGGGGAATGATGTCAGACATCAGACATTTCCCGAACATCTCCACCAAACATCTCGTGCATTTGTCTGAACAAAAATCAATTTGCTCTTGTCAAAATGTCCAAGCAAGACTAACAAATGCTATAGAATATGCACATTGCACACAACCACAAATGTATTGAAGCATCAGATGCCCCAACCTCCGACACAGACAGCAATGAGGAGGAGGAGGAAGAGAAGCTGTTACTTGATGACTGGGATAACTGGATACAGGGTGACTGACTCAATCTGTCACTTGCATGGCTCATTATAGAGTTTCATTGTGTTTACACTCTTTACTTGATGATTTGAGTGGCATGGAAGTTAACAAAATTTGGTGGCAGATCAAAGTCTGAGAATGGCAGAACAAAATTGATTGTACTCGGACAAATTGTCTCAACAGATTTTGGTTGTAATTTCCCCAGCACTGCATATATATATAATCAGAGTGCATCAACCATTGGTGCTAGACTTCATATATATATAATCAGAGTGCATCAACCATTGGTGCTAGACCTTCGATGTAAAGCAACTAATAGCTACCGTACATTTTGCTGCATTTTGGGTTAAAATATTTGCACAGCTCCTTGAGACATCATTATTTCTCTATTGTCCTATCAGGGTGTGGTTTGACCCACTTTTTAAAATGGAGGACGGCAATACTCCCTCCCCCCAAACCAGATATCTCGACTAAACTCGCATGGGCAGCTCCTCAGCCACCTTAAATGAGGTTTCAACCATATTAACTTTGAGGGGTAGTGTTGACAAGCCGCTCGAGTGGAACTGAAGTCAATGACTTGGAACCTGAAGATAAAGACCGAACAATAATAGCCGCGAAGTAGAGCCACCAGCTGGGGACTGAAATGACCAGAAAATCCTAGCCAAGAGTTAACCTTTCCTACTTCATGCGAAGCAGAATAATGTGGTGTGCATCACTTAGAAATAATTGTCATGCTTTACATGATGCTATATACTTCAGGCGTGCATTAATTGAAGAGCATGGTCATGGCTAGATACTTAAGCCATTGAAGAGAGCATTGTTATAGCAGGGGTGCACTAATTGAGGAATATGGTTATAGCTAGACACTTCAGGGTGCAGAGAACACACTTCAGGCCTGCACTAATTCAAGGTAACATTGTTATAGATAGATACTTCAGACATGCACTAGTAAAGAGAACATCTATACTTGAGGCGTTCATTATTGAAGAGAACATGTTCATAGCTAGATACTTCAGGCATGCACTAATTGAAGAGAACATCTAAATACTTCAGGCATGCACTAATTGAAGAGAACACTTTAGGCAGACCCTATTGAAGAGAACATAGTTATAGCTAATTGAAGGTAAGACTGTTATAGCTAGATACTTCAGGCATGCACTAATTGAAGAGAACATCTAAATACTTCAGGCATGCACTAATTGAAGAGAACACTTTAGGCAGACCCTATTGAAGAGGACATAGTTATAGCTAATTGAAGGTAAGACTGTTATAGCTAGATACTTCAGGCATGCACTAATTGAAGAGAACATCTAAATACTTCAGGTGTGCACTAATTGAAGAGAACATGGTTATAACTATATAATTGAGGTATGTAGCTACAGTACTTCAAATCACAGAATCACTGAGAGGGTTCACAAAAATTACTGACCTTATTGATGACCAGGTATCATATTTTAAAAAGAATAAAATTTAATGCTTGTGTCTGTCTATACCTGACTACAATAAATATTATACAAGACTTACCAGTTATCTATAATGGGGTATGCAGAAGTTGTGAGACTATTTCCACTTGCTTTTAGTTCTCTCCTCATAACTCATGTGTGGTCTAGTGACAGTGCTGATAGTTGATAGTGGATGGAAGGCTATAGATATGTGCAGTGGCGTCGTTAGAACCCAGGCTTCAGGGCTTGAAAAAGCTCAGGTAAAAATTGGCAAGACCAGGATAAAAATTGGTATAGCCCAGGTAAAAACTGGCGTAGCCTGGGTAAAAACTGGCATAGTCTGGGTAAAAAGTGGTATAGCCCGGGTAAAAACTGGAATAGCCCGTGTAAAAACTGGCATAACCTGGATAAAAACTGGCATGGCCCGTGTAAAAACTGGCATAGCAACCGGGTAAAAACCAGCATAGCCCGGGTAAAAAGTGGTATAGCCCGGGTAAAAAACTGGAATAGCCCGTGTAAAAACTGGATAAAAACTAGCATGGCCAAGGTAAAAACTGGATAAAAACTGGCATAGCCCGGGTAAATTTTTTCAAAGACGGATGGTAAGTAGGTTATAATGTAGGATCTTCAAAACTTTCACACACACGAAAAAATATCAATGATTCTGACACCAGGCAGTTCGGGCTCACAAAGCACCAGTAAAAACCTGTTTACGCAAGCGTGAAATCATCGTGGGAAAGTGGGAAATCACCGTGAAAAATAAACCTTATCATATGATGAGCATTGTTAGGTGAGTAGGCGAGCTACGCTCATTCCTGATCGCTGCGCACCCATTCGAACTCCAAACTGTCCTCTCCAGGCCCTCAAGAGAAATGGCCGGGAAAACTCACAGAAACTTTTCTCTCTTTGGACAAAAAAGTCACGTGATGCGCGATTATATATCATGTGATGAGCGATTGTATATCATGTGATGAGCGATTATATATCATGTGATGAGCAATTATATATCATGTGATGAGCGATTATATATCATGTGATGAGCGATTATATATCATGTGATGAGCGATTATATATCATGTGATGAGCGATTATATATCATGTGATGAGCGATTATATATCATGTGATAAACGTTTCAACGGTCAAGCCAGGAAAATACCCTGATAGTGCCGACATTGAATGTGCGATGTTATTCCCAGTGATCTGATCCTCGCTCCATCGCTAGCATAGCGACTGGCATGTTGCGCAATGCACACAAGTCTAACTGCTTAGCCCAGGTAATGGCCACAGCATAGCGATGCCCATGGGTGTGTGTGTGTGTGTGTGTTGCTGTGATGATTAGCTTCCTGCTCTTCCTTGTGCACTACTGCCTGGCGCTAGCTAGCCACACCTCAGTGACTTGGTGACATGTTCTTACTGGCAGTGCTAAATTTAAGGGCCTATACAAACTGAGATATGCATCTGGCAGGGCTGTTCAAAACTCACCTGAACTCACCTGACCTCAAAAATCACCTGACTGGGGAGAAGGAATGAGCTCTTTCCCTCTCTCTCTCTCTCCCTACAATAATATACTATATATATATATATGATGCATACATGTTATGTACAGTATATATGTATGTATGTATTGTGTGTGTGTGTGTATTGTGTGTGTCTGTGTATGTGTATTTCTGGTATTTTGGGGGATTTTTCTCCATGGACATCAAAATGGCCATCTGAGCCCTATAAATACTTGACATTCCAGCTATAACCAATTTGACCACTAACTTTTGGCCATAATCATTAATGGCAACTTTTACTATCAGCTCCATTAAGGCAAGCAAATAAAAGCTATGCATGACTACATCACTCTCTATCTCTACAACAAAACTTACAGCAAGAAAATCCTTCCAGGAATGCGCCTCCTTGATCAAGAGCAAATGGATTCATAGATATTCCAGGGAAGCATAGGTGCCTGCGTAGCTATTCCAGGGAAGCATAGGTGCCTGCGTATATTCCATGGAAGCATAGGTGCCTGCAGAGCTATTCCAGGAAGCATAGGTGCCTGCGGAGCTATTCCAGGGAAGCATAGGTGCCTGCGTAGCTATTCCATGGAAGCATAGGTGCCTGCGGAGGTATTCCAGGGAAGCATAGGTGCCTGCAGAGCTATTCTATGGAAGCGTAGGTGCCTGCGGAGCTATTCCAGGGAAGCATAGGTGCCTGCGTAGCTATTCCAGGGAAGCATAGGTGCCTGCGGAGCTATTCCAAGGAAGCATAGGTGCCTGCGTAGCTATTCCATGGAAGCATAGGTGCCTGCGTAGCTATTCCAGGGAAGCATAGGTGCCTGCGGAGCTATTCCAGGGAAGCATAGGTGCCTGCGGAGCTATTCCAGGGAAGCATAGGTGCCTGCGTAGGTATTCATTCCAGGGAAGCATAGGTGCCTGCGTAGCTATTCCAGGGAAGCATAGGTGCCTGCGGAGCTATTCCAGGGAAGCATAGGTGCCTGCGTAGCTATTCCAGGGAAGCATCGGTGCCTGCGGAGCTATTCCAGGGAAGCATTAGGTGCCTGCGTAGCTATTCCAGGGAAGCATAGGTGCCTGCGTATATTCCAGGGAAGCATAGGTGCCTGCGGAGGTATTCCAGGGAAGCATAGCTGCGGAGCTATTCCAGGGAAGCATAGGTGCCTGTGGAGCTATTCCAGGGAAGCATAGGTGCCTGCGGAGGTATTCCATGGAAGCATAGGTGCCTACGGAGCTATTCCAGGGAAGCATAGGTGCCTGCGTAGCTATTCCATGGAAGCATAGGTGCCTGCGGAGGTATTCCAGGGAAGCATAACTATTCTATGGAAGCATAGGTGCCTGCAGAGCTTTCCTCAGGCAAGAGCGAGTAAAGGTCAGAAAGAGAGTTGTCATGATGTAGTTGCCATCACCAGTCTGCTATTAAAAATCCGATGTTCCATTTTTGTATATATATATATATACATATATTTTAAAAAATTGGGGGGGAGGCTGAGGAATTTCTGCGTGGTATTTGTAATGCTTAATTAAGTATAATCAACTTATAAAACAGTTGTAGGTTTTGGCCAACTTCCTTTGGCCTTCCTGTTGGTTGAAATGTTGGCTTCCATAAGCTGATATAAGAGTGAGTCAGTTATTTACCTGTCATGGGTAAGCTGATCATTATCACACCATATACATGTATATAATAATACATATTATATATAAATATGTATATACTACATATATATGCATATATTATATATACATATTATATACTTACATATACATGTACATACATATTATTGTATATATATATATATACATATTATATAATATACATATACATATTATACATATTATATATACATATAATGCCTATTGTATTCATGGTCTTAGACTTCACAAATTCTTAGACATAGCAGATCATGACTTAGATGCTGAGTCAGTGATTTTTTGTTAGTCAGAATTCCACCCCAAAATGATTATAAATATTATGACTATAAATATTCTTGTTTTTGCGTATCTTTTGGTCCGATCAAATAAATAATAATTTAATTAATAAATGAAAATTAAATAAATGAACCGAAAATTAAATAAATGAAGGAAAAAAAAACACATCATGTACACATGGCCATCAATGTGGTATTTATAATAGGTAAAGGGGTACCATACGCTTAAGAAGGCGATTCAATTTAGTCTGACATTTGCCTAGTGTGAGGTGCAAGCCTATACATGCACTTCAACCATTCTATAAGGGGGAGGAGGGGGTCAAGGAGGGAGAGGGAGGGAGAGAGATGCAGAGAGGGTGGGAGGGGATGGAAAAGAGGGAGGGGAAGGGAAGGGGAGGGAAAGGTGGGAGGAGGGAGGGAGGAGGAGTGTGGGAAGTGGGAAGGAACTGTGGGTTGCTACCCTCTTAGAGCTCCTTTGAGTCTAGTAAGTAGACTACTAAGAAACCTTTGTGGTGAAAGTCAATTGGTAGCTATGACCAAAAGAATGTTAACTATGACATCCAATACCAAATAAGTGGGTGGCCAAGTAGCTGTCCTAATAATAACTACCATAATAATAGAAGAATATCAAAGATGAGGAGAAGAAACCACTCGGATTGTTGGAGGTTTAGGCCACTTAGGTGGTTGTGGTTCTTTTAGATTGCCAGCAATAGCCCATGCTGGATAACCCTTGACTTGAGTGCAAGGCTCTGTGTGGTAAGATGGAGGTCATTGCCAAGCCTGCACAGGGCCCGGCAATGACTGTGGGAACTGTCAGTGTGTGTGTACATGTTTGCCCCTTGAGTCTAGCTTAGCATCTCTAGCTTCCACCATCTCTAGCTTCCACCATCTCTAGCTTCCACCATCTCTAGCTTCCACCATCTCTAGCTTCCAGCTTCCACCATCTCTAGCTTCCACCATCCCCAGCTTCCACCATCTCTAGCTTCCACCATCTCTAGCTTCCACCATCCCCAGCTTCCACCATCTCTAGCTTCCACCATCTCTAGATTCCACCATCCCCAGCTTCCACTATCTCCAGCTTCCACCATCTCTAGCTTCCACCATCCCCAGCTTCCACCATCCCCAACTTCCACCATCCCCAGCTTCTCCATCTCTAACTTCCACCATTCCTAACTATACTATCCCTAGCTCACCATCCCTAACCATTCCTAACTTTACCATCCCTACCTTCCACTATCCCTAGCTTCACTACTACATGTGGCACTACCAGTATGCATGTCATTATAGCCTGCACACTAATACATGTGGCACTACCAGTATGCATGTCATTATAGCCTGCACACTAATACATGTGGCACTACCAGTATGCATGCCATTATAGCCTGACACTAATACATGTGGCACTACCTGTATGCATGTCGTTATAGCCTGCACACTAATACATGTAGCACTACCAGTATGCATGTCATTATAGCCTGCACACTAATACATGTGGCACTACCAGTATGCATGCCATTATAGCCTGCACACTAATACATGTGGCACTACCAGTATGCATATCATTATAGCCTGCACACTAATACATGTGGCACTACCAGTATGCATGTCATTATAGCCACACACTAATACATGTGGCACTACCAGTATGCATATCATTATAGCCTGCACACTAATACATGTGGCACTGCCAGTATGCATGCCATTATAGCCTGCACACTAGTACATGTGGCACTACCAGCATGCATATCATTATAGCCTGCACACTAATACATGTGGCACTACCAGTATGCATATCATTATAGCCTGCACACTAGTACATGTGGCACTACCAGCATGCATATCATTATAGCCTGCACACTAATACATGTGGCACTACCAGTATGCATATCATTATAGCCTGCACACTAATACATGTGGCACTACCAGTATGCATATCATTATAGCCTGCATACTGACACACGTGGCACTGCCAGTGTGCATGCCATTATTATCTCTCACACATGTAATTACACTGGCTGTGACATGACCACTGCCTGGCGTGGGTCACATGACTACCAGGAGTCACATGACAACCACCAGATCTGAGCCAGGTCTGGCGGAGAGGGTAAAGGCCGGCCCTACTGTGCAGCTTTCATCGGCCAAGCTGGAGCCAGAGGATAACAAGTGACGAAGAAATTCGGTCATCATGACTGGTAGATCAGGAGAGAATGTGGCCCTCACCAGCCACAAGATCATTTATTTTCCCTTGCGGACCAACCTTTTGGCAGTGAGGGAGAAAAAGAGAAATTTCAAACCTGCATGGTTTGTGGAGTGGTGTCATGGTGGACTATCAAGCAGCAGAGTTCTGAGCTGTTCTTTGTGGATTCATCTTATAATGAGCAGCTAATAATGGTTCTTTCAGCATGCAAGTATGGCAGTTGATGAAGCTTTTGAAGCCCTCGTTGGTGTGTAGGCTTGTCCAAACATCAGTGCCAACACACTTGTACATGCCATTAAAGACACAGAGCTCCAAATTCCAAGCAGAGAGCATGACAGAGTGAAGTAGAGATTATCACAGTGATCTCATTATTCCTAGTCGAAATGTCGAGAGAATACAATTTGAAGTTGGTTATTGAGAAGGTTATTAATCTGATGGAGGCTAGCCTTCATCAGGACAATAATAATCTGATGAACATCTAGCCTTCATCAGGACAATAATAATCTGATGAACATCTAGCCTTCATCAGGACAATAATAATCTCTAGCCTTCATCAGGACAATAATAATCTGATGAACATCTAGCCTTCATCAGGACAATAATAATCTGATGAACATCTAGCCTTCATCAGGACAATCTCAGGACAATAATAATCTGATGGAGGCTAGCCTTCACCAGGACAATAATAATCTGATGAACATCTAGCCTTCATCAGGACAATAATAATCTGATGAACATCTAGCCTACATCAGGACAATAATAATCTGATGAACATCTAGCCTTCATCAGGACAATAATAATCTGATGGAGGCTAGAGCATCTAGCCTTCACTAGGACAATAATAATCTGATGGAGGCTAGAGCATCTAGCCTTCACCAGGACAATAATAATCTGATGAACATCTAGCCTTCATCAGGACAATAATAATCTGATGAACATCTAGCCTTCATCAGGACAATAATAATCTGATGAACATCTAGCCTTCATCAGGACAATAATAATCTGATGGAGGCTAGAGCATCTAGCCTTAACCAGGACAATAATAATCTGATGGAGGCTAGAGCATCTAGAGGACAATAATAATCTGATGAACATCTAGCCTTCATCAGGACAATAATAATCTGATGAACATCTAGCCTTCATCAGGACAATAATAATCTGATGAATATCTAGCCTTCATCAGGGCAATAATAATCTGATGAACATCTAGCCTTCATCAGGACAATAATAATCTGATGAAGACTAGAGCATCTAGCCTTCATCAGGACAATAATAATCTGATGGAGGCTAGAGCATCTAGCCTGCCTGATGGAGGCTAGAGCATCGAGCCTAAACATCGAGAGATGTAAATTTAAGATGATTGTCACAAGTTATTGTGTTAGCCATGTTGTTTTTATGCGTCTTAGAATCCTCTTCATTGTAGTTCAAGAAATGAAGTTTATTCACACTGTGGTTCACCTTTGCCAGATCTTCAGCCCTGCACGCACCATTCTTCCCTCACCAACCCATCATGCGCTGCCACACCCCGACCTGTGAGAAGGGAATGCACGAAGCAGCTCTCCGGGAAAGGATGCTGGAATCTCATTCTGACAGAGCTACTCAATTCATTGAAACTCTCTAGCGTTGGAAGTGGAATACAGAGGTCTACTTTGTCTTGGTGGTGTAGAAGCCCTTGGTGGTGTGAAGTGCATGTACTGCCCTTCTCCCTCGGACAGTGAGTACGGGAGAGGATTGCTTACACAGTTAGCATACATTTGGAAGGATAACTGATGGAGGAGGGATGTGCTAAATGGAGAGCATTCTGAACACACTTCCAAGCGTGCAATAGGTGTACCAAAGTTATCAGCTTATGGATGGCCTTCTCTTGAGTACTCTTTTCTCCTTCAGAAATATCTCCCCGATGACTTCAGTCTTAGTTTAGTGTCTCCCATCCTCAAATGAAGCTGCTTCTGACTTTTCTTAGAAGAGCTCCAGGTCATCAAGTTATACAAACTTGCACCAGTAAGAAACACATTAACATTCCTGGCTACTCCCACCCAAGCATTCTCATGATCAATGATGTACACAGACCAGTACTGTCTTCAGCTATGCTTAGGGCTAGAGCAATACAATTCTAAGATTACCGACAACAACAAAACAACATGAGTATCAGGCGAAAATACTGTTGTTGTTGTTGTTATTTTCTCTATATATACTAATACATGTGGCACTACCAGTATGCATGTTATTATAGCCACACACTAATACATGTGGCACTACCAGTATGCATGTCATTATAGCCACACACTAATACATGTGGCACTACCAGTATGCATGTCATTATAGCCTGCACACTAATACATGTGGCACTACCAGTATGCATGTCATTATAGCCACACACTAATACATGTGGCACTACCAGTATGCATGTCATTATAGCCTGCACACTAATACATGTGGCACTACCAGTATGCATGTCATTATAGCCTGCACACTAATACATGTGGCACTACCAGTATGCATATCATTATAGCCTGCACACTAATACATGTGGCACTACCAGTGTGCATGTTATTATAGCCTGCACACTAATACATGTGGCACTACCAGTATGCATGTCATTATAGCCTGCACACTAATACATGTGGCACTGCCAGTATGCATATCTAAGATTGTGACGCTGAATTACACGAAATTATACAGACTGATTATTTGTGTGGGTTAATTCTGGAGAGCACAAGCTGTATCATTCCAGGAGCCACGCCTTCTTGCACTGCCTAGTTCCCAATACAATGCAAGACTCTGTGTTCTGCATGTGGCTTGTCAAGACGTTGAGCAGGAACGAAGGGAGGTGTGTCTTTGAATCTACTCGTGTCAGGGAGGGGTTAAATTTAATGGACAACATATTGTGGATTGGTCTTTCTCTAAGGTTGCTGGACCATCCGTGCATTTCTTCTTGCAGTGTGTGTCCAGAGATGGCGCAGGATATCCTGGTGTCACCTATGCAGTCATCCAAAGTTCAAACTTAGCTGACACTGGCTAGGGCCGGGGCTAGGCCTTGGGCTAGGGCTGGGGCTGGGGCTGGGGCTAGGCCTTGGGCTAGGGCTGGGGCTGGGGGAGGGCTAAGAGTATATAAGTGGCCATATTCTGGAATTGTGGAATTGTCATAGTTGTACCTATTATATATATATATGTATACATATATATTATATATATATAATATGTATATATACATATATATATATACACACATATACACATAATTATATGTATATATAATATACATATACATATATACATATAATATATAATATGTATTGTATATATATATATATACTTTATTGTTTTTGTTTTGTAATTGCTACTGGCTCTATCTTCTATGCTGGACTCGCTGGTACCATACTTTGGGCTCGGGAAGGATCCTAAAAGTTCCGGAGTGAGCCACAAGCGGGCATAAAGGGTATGCCATGAACAGTTCTAAACATCCCAAAATCTCTAAAAGCTATGCAGCAGGTGGACTTGTGTGGCTCAAAGCTGTTCTATAGCCTTTCTCTTTATGTTGCTGATAGAGAAGGCAATCAGCCTCTAGCTATAAACCAGCTTGATACTCAAATGTGCCCCTGCCATAACTCAAGGTAAATCAAGGTAACTCAAGGTAACTCAAGGTAACTCAAGACAATAAGAAATATCCTCTCTCCTCTCTCCTCTCTCTCTCTCTTTTGTGTCTCTTCATCTTTGGCCTTGTACATTATGGAAAGTTTTGCTACCCAAGATTATTAAGGGGTTACCCCTGCACTATAAATAGAATTACAGCTCATGTTCAGCCCTACTTAATGCAATGAAGAAGATGCTCTTTTCCTGTTATGCTCTAGATAGTTGTAAATCAATGTGGACTAATATGCAAAGAAAGGAATATTTATTGATGGCTGAGCAGTGCAGCTATTGTTGGGTGTGCTCGGCTCTCATTCATACTAGGCAACATAATGCACCTGATGCAAGACCGAAACATCTCGTTAACTTCTTGTGTTTTGACAAGAAGCCCCAAGCAACTGGCATGATTAGGTGGCTCTAATTATCGTCCTGCTAATGGGACTAACGGACACCTCAAGGCATTTTTTCCTCTCCCTTCCACTTCTTCCCGTGGTCTATCTTGTGAACCCATCTCGTGGTTATTGGTGTCTAGATTTGGGAATGGTTATTGCAACACCTCAAGGTGCAAAAAATCTCTGATTAGTTCTGTTCTGGTGATTATGGATGTGCTAATGGAGCTTCTGTAAGGCTTGGCTGTGGCTCTTCATAGGCACATCGACATTGTCATAGCTCGGGTACACTACACTCTCTTTCCATGAACATTCCACGTGGCTTGAGTGATGAGGATCCAGAAGCTATACCACCCCCAGTATAGCTTACTTCTGACTAGGAGTGGGTACAACAGGAACCACTTTCTACATCTTCTCTAGTACCTCCCACAATGTAGGGGCATGTAACCCGTGATGCATCTCTCCCAAGCAGGGGTAGGCTATATTGATATATGCATGCTGGGAGGGGGGAGTGGCTAAATATGACAAAAACGGGGGGGATATATCCCTCAGAGGTGAGAGGTTGATGAGGAAGATGATAATGACTCAAGGTCACAAGTGTTGTTAAAAGGTGAGCGAGAGAGGGCTTGGTCAAGGTTAGTAATAGAGAGAGTGATGCATTATGAGTGAACAGTGCCCTCTCGGGTGGCTAGCAAAGTTCCCCAAGGGCAGGAATGGCAAGCTTAGCTGCTGCATCAAACATGGAACAGAAAGTAAAGATTGATTAACTTACCCAGAGTGTAAAGAGTTTCTGGATGGGGCTCCATAGCAGACCGGAAGGGAATGGCCCGGCGAAGGACTCTCACATACTACAAAGTGAAACTACGTAACTCGAGGCCTCAAGATCACCCCCAACTCAAGATAGAAAGCTTTCGCTTGATTTTCTGTGCTGCCGAGGTTTTCTTTGAATCGTTGGGCAAGTTCTATCAGAGTCAACCAGATCCTCAATGAGGACCGTGTCTGGTCTGGCGGATCGGATGTGGCAAGAATTGAGTGGATTTGAGGAGTTTCTGGAGCATGTTTCCTGGTCCAGGTGGAGGACTTCAACCACCTCTAGGAAGGATTTTATAAGTGAAGAGCTTCAACAGAACACTGGTAGTGTATGCTGCAATAGGGAGGGTCATTCAATGTATGATACAACACTCTTTTAAATAGTGCGCGTGGACAATATGCACGAAGATCTTCAGAGTAACCAACACATCGTCTTCAGGAAAGGCTGTGCTCGTGCTAGAATATGAATTTCCTACAAACACTTGCAGAGGCTTTAACCCTTATAGCACTGTAGAGGTATTAACCCTTATGAGCTTGTAACACATCCCAGGGCTTTAACCCCTTAAAACATATGCAGATGCTTTAAATTTCATAATACATCAGGAGTTTTTAACCCTTATACATGTTAAGAAACTTTTAACCCTCCTAGCATGTTCAGAGGCTTTTAACCCTTATAGCATATTCATAGGCTTTTAACCCTTATAGCATGTTAATATGCTTTCAACCCTTATAGCATGTTAGGCTTTTAATCCTTTAGCATGTTCAGAGGCTTTTAACCCTTATAGCATGGTAGGATTTTAACCCTTATAGGATGTTCATAGGACTTTAACCCTTCATGTTCATAGGCTTTTAACACTATAGCATGTTCAGAGGCTTTTCATTCTTATAGCGTGTTAAATAAACAAAAAAAGCAAATTGAGTTTAACGAATGTGGGCTGTGTATGGTATATGTTTGAGTACTTGAACCTCAGTCTAAGCCAGTAGTCATAGCAGCAATTATTTAGGTAGGGAACACTTCACATATCCATGCAATTTTTGGAGTGGGCAAGAGTTTCCTTCTTTGTGTTTGAGATGGGTCATGATGACACAATATTGAGTCCTGATCACCAAAATATTGATATGGAGTTTAAAGTTGATGTTGGCTTTGATAATTAGAAGCACATGCATCAATCACTGTGGTCTCTTCGTGGTTCTAGAAATTATTTTCTGTGCCAGCACTTGGAGTGCAATAGAAGGCTAGGTACTATCTCCCCATACACTGATAACTACATAGCAAGGTTCTTTAAAGTCTTCACTGGATGTCTGTAGCTACTATACTACTATACTGCCAGTTGCTTGGAGGTACACTGCCATAACCTTTACTAGGACATACTGGGACATCCTAGGATTGCATGGATACTTGGGTCTACCCCAGGTATGTCCCTAGTGAAGATGTGGATACATAAAAGTTTGTATTCCAGGAAATACTTGGACTATCACGGGATGTTCCTGTTCCTAACCCTAGACCTCCTCAGCCCTAGAATATCCTGGGGTTTGGAATCCTACCAGCTCTAGTCCTAGAATTAGCCATAGCCCTAACCTATACCCCTGGCCTAGTCCTAGAATGTCCTTAGCCCTAGTTCTGATCATAGCCCTTCAATGCCCTAGCCCTGGAGTAACCCTGGGTTAACCTTCTGCATAGCCATGGAGTAACCCCTGGGTTAAAACCTTCTACATAGCCATGGAGTGGGTTAAAACCTTCTGCATAGCCCTGGAAGTACCACTGGGTTAACCTGCATAGCCATGGAGTACCCCTGGGAAACCTTCTGCATAGCCCTGGAACTACCACTGGGTTAACCTTCTGCATAGCCATGGAGTACCCCTGGGCTAAAACCTTCTACATAGCCATGGAGTGGGTTAAAACCTTCTGCATAGCCCTGGAAGTACCACTGGGTTAACCTTCTGCATAGCCCTGGAAGTACCACTGGGTTAACCTTCTGCATAGCCAAGGAGTACCCCTGGGTTAAAACCTTCTACATAGCCATGGAGTAGGTTAAAACCTTCTGCATAGCCCTGGAGTACCCTGGGTTAACCTTCTGCATAGCCCTGGAGTACCCTGGGTTAACCTTCTGCATAGCCTTAGAACACCCCTAGCCTAATCTGCCTAGCCCTTGAACACCCCTAACCCTCTGCATAGCCCTAGAACACCCCTAACCCTCTGCCTAGCCCTAGAACACCCCTAGCCCTCTGCCTAGCCCTAGAACACCCCTAACCCTCTGCCTAGCCCTAGAACACCCCTAACCCTCTACCTAGCCCTAGGACACCCCTAACCCTCTGCCTAATCTTCTGCCTAGCCCTAGAACACCCTAGCCCTCTGCCTAGCCCTAGAACACCCCTAACCCTCCTAGAACACCCCTAGCCCTCTGCCTAGCCCTAGAACACCCCTAACCCTCTGCCTAGCCCTAGAACACCCCTAACCCTCTGCCTAGCCCTAGAACACCCCTAACCCTCTACCTAGCCCTAGGACACCCCTAACCCTCTGCCTAACCTTCTGCCTAGCCCTAGAACACCCTAGCCCTCTGCCTAGCCCTAGAACACCCCTAACCCTCCTAGAACACCCCTAGCCCTCTGCCTAGCCCTAGAACACCCCTAACCCTCTACCTAGCCCTAACCTCTGCCTAACCCTCTGCCTAGCCCTAGAACACCCCTAGCCCTCCGCCTAGCCCTAGAATACCTCTAACCCTCTGCCTAGCCGTAGAATACTCCTAGCCCTTGTGCTGATTCCTGGATCCATGAGTCAGTATCCTGCAATCCCAGATTGTTGCAGGAATGGTTTGATATTTAAATCCATCTAGAACCTCTCACTTCCATGTTTTCTCTGTGTAGGCTATTATAATGTGTGTGCTGGTCCCCAAGGAAACTAGCATTGTGCAATAAAACACCTTTCAACTACCTAGCACCATGGCACCATAGAGAAGTTATTAGTGAGTGGTTTATTAGTGTGAAAGTTAATAAAGTTATTAGTGTGAAAGTTGGGGGGCGGCGGTGGGGTGGGGGTGGGGGTCCATTACCACAATCCTGGGATATGCGTGGATGTTCAAGTGTCATAGTTGTAGACCACATAATCCTATAGCCCTAGCCAAAGCCCTCGGCCCTGCCGTGCCCCAGCCTCGACCCCCCCCCCCCCCCCCCCCCTCCATCATACCCAACCTTTGGACAAGACCGTAGAGACCTCTACCTGCCGAAGTCAACCAAACCAACAAGGCTATTATGACAGCAAAGGCCAACCCTCTCTCTACCATCATGAATGCAAATGGCAATGGAAGTAGCTTAGCAGAGCCCGCCATCTTGGTCTTGTTGGCCTCAAACATACCCCTTGTCCCAGCTCTAGCTCTAGCTGCCTCAAAAAAGTTTTTTTCTCGGTGCCCAAATAATGCACTTTAGGGTGGGGAGGGGGGAGGGGGGGGTTTACGTGAGGTTTGGGGAGGGGGGGTTAGGTGAGGCTTTGGGGGGTTTGAGTTGAAGCATTTCCCCCAAAACATGATAGGTGGGTAATAAATTTGAACTTTAGACTCCATTGTTGTTGTTCCTGGGTTGTCAGGCATCACTGGATGTTTATTTGGCGGCGAATTTTTTTATGTACATTCTTGTTGCTAGGTGGCAACAGAGAGGCTCTAGCTGTGGCCAACGCTTCAGATGCCGACTTTGTCCGGGTGGAGGGATTCGTGTTTTCCCATGTGGGAGATGAGGGTTGGGCCGACTCATGCGCTGGGGAGCTGTTACGATACAGGAAGAACATTGGAGCACAACACATTTCAGTGTGGACTGATATCAAGAAGAAGCACTGGTGAGAGGGTTTGTGATTTTTGTTATGGAAGCCTGCTGTTATTTGTGACGTGGTTGGTTGGTACTTTCAATTGGTGTGTTGTGTGGCTATTGCATTGAATCAGCTTCAGTAATATAGGAAACCATCACAGTGTGTAATCATCTCCTTGTGATCATCTCCTTGTGCCATTCTGGTACCCAGAGGTCCCCTTAGTTGATCAACCTGCCTCCACCCAGTGTGATGTTGGTCCAGTGTGTGTCCCCATAGAGCTTGTCAACCTACTTGATCCTGCCTCAACCCAGTGTGATGTTGGTCCAGTGTGTGTCCCCACAGAGCTATTGTCAACCTACTTCAACCTGCCTCCACCCATTGTGATGTTGGTCCAGTGTGTGTCCCCACAGCTCTTGTCAGCCTACTTCAATCTGCCTCAATCCAGTGTGATGTTGGTCCAGTGTGTGTCCCCATAGAGCTCTATTGTCAACCTACTTCAACCTGCCTCAACCCAGTGTGGTGTTGGTCTTGTGTGTGTCCCCACAGAGCTATTGTCAACCTACTTCAATCTGCCTCAACCCAGTGTGGTGTTGGTCCAGTGTGTGTCCCCATAGAGCTCTTTCCTACTTCAATCTGACTCAACCCAGTGTGATGTTGGTCTTGTGTGTGTCCCCACAGAGCTCTTGTCAACCTACTTCAACCTGCCTCAACCCAGTGTATCCCTGTAGATTAAAGGACAGGGGTTGAGGCAGGTTGAAGTAGGTTGACAATAGCTCTATGGGGACACACACTGGACCAACACCACACTGGGTTGAGGCAGGTTGAAGTAGGTTAACAATAACTCAGTCTCTATGGGGACACACACTGGACCAACATCAAACTGGGTTGAGGCAGGTTGAAGTAGGTTGACAATAGCTCTATGGGGACACACACTGGACCAACACCACACTGGGTTGAGGCAGGTTGAAGTAGGTTAACAATAACTCAGTCTCTATGGGGACACACACTGGACCAACATCAAACTGGGTTGAGGCAGGTTGAAGTAGGTTGACAATAGCTCTATGGGGACACACACTGGACCAACACCACACTGGGTTGAGGCAGGTTGAAGTAGGTTAACAATAACTCGGTCTCTATGGGGACACACACTGGACCAACATCATACTGGGTTGAGGCAGGTCGAAGTAGGTTAACAATAACTCTATGGGGACACACACTGACGACAAGAGCTCTATGGGGGCACACACTGGAACTCGGTTGTGGCAGGTTGAAGTGACACTAACTCTCAGAGCATTGTTGATCCAGTGTGTCTACAAGTGTTTGGAATGTAAAAGCAACAGGCTGATAATGCATGCACAACCTGTTGTGTCTTGATGCTGAACCTAGAGCTTGTTTACTGTACTGGCCATGTCTAGGAATGTCATTAGTAAGCACATTCATGCTAAACTTTAATGGAAAAGCATTTCCCAAGACCATATGAGGAGATTGTAGGTTGGGGTCTACCCTTTAATAGCAGGATATAATTATTGTCTTACCCCTGGAACTATTAAAATGTAAAAAATTGTCTGTTATGATTGCTGCTGACACTTGACTGGCCTCGAACATTTTCTCTCTCTCTCCCTGTCACCTAACACACTATCACCACGCTCTCTACATGCCAATTATCACCTATTTTTCTTCCGACCTAACCACCATCATATTCTTTTCATCTTTCCTCATCTCTGCCACCAGTTCACACCAGTTAACGGCAGATCTTGGGATCCAAGATGTAGCCAGGGCCGCTCACTTCTTCTGCAGTGACGGAATGGTTATCACTGGACAGGAAACAGCACAGCCAGTCAACCACTCCGACTTAGAGGCCGTACAAAAGGTGACCAAATTGCCAATCATAGTAGGGTCAGGAGTCAACGAGCAAAACCTGGGGAGCTATCACGGAAAGGTGGATGGGATGATCGTGGGCTCCCATTTCAAAACTGAAGGCCACTGGGGAAATGACGTGGACGAGAGCCGAGTCAGGACTTTTATGAACAGACACAGATCTACATGACTTATGTGCATCTGAGACAATACCGCTATAATCACGAGCATGATTATAATTCTATGTCATTCCTTCTGCTCTGTAATGACATTCATAGTGCACACACCCCAGCCACGATTGTCACATACATAATATAGGAGAGGAAGAAAGGAGGGACCACATCGTTTGTATAAGAGACGTTGCAATAATCATGTTCTCATTCCATTGACTCTCGTTCCTAAATTCTCATTCCAGGAATGCTTGCACTGTACCCAGACATACACACTTGTCAAGCATTGTATCGCCGAGCCTGGCCGTGTTTTGTGGTGGTTGTACTAAAGAGCCTAGCTTGTTTCAGAAAACAAACTTGCATCAAAAGGGAGCTTTCAAGGAACATACTGTGCATGTACATATACACATGCACTGGCTTTTGTTGGGGTAGAAGCTTCCTTTGATGGTTGATAACAAATTACACACTTGCCAGTACTAGAACAGAACCACATGATACACTTTCAGTCTTACTGACCATCCATATCGTAATTGACACAATAAATTTTTAGAATAAAAGGTGATTGAACTGTAAACAGACTGCTGGCTACAATGAATGTAGCATAAATACCCTACCTGAACTGACATATATACCTTGTGATATTTCTCTAACAATGCTGAAGGCAATATGTAATAATGTAAGTCACATGTATATATATATTTATTTCTTATGCCGGTCCATTTTTCTGGTGGTGCTAAGGTGAGTTCTATTAACCTTGTTTCTTCTCACTTCAACACCTTCGTCTACCTGCTTTGAACCCACACTTCTGCACCTGATGCTTGATGCCTAACCTTGTCGCACCGTTGTGGCGTTTGATGGCTTTCCGAGCCACTTTTGGATGTTTGACACCCGAGTTACTTTTTGAAGAGGGACTTAGAACATCACGAGTTAATGGGATCTGTAGGTATGCCGCCAACTGCTGACGCTGACGGTTTTGGTCCAAGACTAGTTGACGATTTTGGTTCCACTCTTCATCCATGTTGGCTACGGTTTCTTCAACTTCCATGTCGGCAGTGACTTCATTTTTGTGGTCCTGGGAGTTTTGGCGGTACACAGACATCGTAGGGTGTTCTATCAAAAGATCTTCGAGAGAGTGGGCTGGTTCATTAAGGTAATTGGAACCAGAACGTCGAAATGTTGGAGCTGGTGTGATGATCCAGGATGAGTCCGAACATTGCGAGTCCAAGTCACATTCTGAGTTGACACGACTGTTGCTGTTCCCTGATGAAGACTCTGAAAAATTTATACAGTAGCGAAATGTAAATTATATTGTTTTGAGAATTCCATTACATTACAGTTTAAACATGGGCAGAGCCAAATGCTATTGGAAATTTCATTTCCTGTTACTCATCCCAATGGTGCCTGTAGCGTCTTAAAATTTAATTTTAATTTTAAATATATATATTTTTAAGTCTCAGTATTTCCGTTTTGTGTGTATGTAACTACTTATTTAGTGAGTACGCATAGCTCAATTTCCATTTTTAGTACTTTCGGTTGTTAGCAGACAAATATATATATAGTAACTAGCACAAATCTGGTAACACATACACACACACAAACACACACACTTGCCTCTCATTTAAAAAAATATGTATGTGCCACTGATTTTTACAACAGCCCACCATGAAGCCCACTAAACTCCTTAGGGCCAATAGCAGATATATCCAAACATAAGAACACATTTTGGCAACTATCACCTAAAGCTTCTTCACTATAATTATATAGCTGGTAGTGAATGGTTTAGAAGACAACATGGAAGAACTCTCAAACAAACTTCAATGCTTGCAACGCAAAGAGATTCATCAATCATAGTTTGCTACAGAATAAAACAACAACCACATCTTTTTGTTTAAAACATTCCCAAGATCTTTGTCCACTTTTATTGTTGGCTAGGCAAGCTAGTATACCAACAGCACAATGAAGAAGACACAAAAGACTCAGACAGACATATGACATTAAACACAAGAATTTAGGTGAATTATCGGGTCATCCTGAGTTGGAGCATTGATATTTTTGGAGCATTGATATTTGTGTTTTTTTGTGCTTGTCATTATAGAATATGCTACCAAAACAAAAGAAGAATGTTGGGGGTTGATCGACTATGTGGTAACTGCGTCGGTAGGAAACTCAAACTCAAGTTCTTAATTGTGAAGGTACAATTTCCCCAGATATAGGATCAGAAAATGAAAGAGCCATGTATGGTCAGATCGTTTTTACTTGGCAGTTTGAGACATCTGCTCCAGTCATACAACCAGTTTCTATTTATTTTTAATTAGAGCGTATTAGGGAGGTGAATTTGGGAAGTCATAGTATTTTCAGTTAATTGTAGATTAGTTGGTTCAAGTGGATGAGGGAAGTGGAGCAAAGTAGAGATGTTTCTGGAAGGTATCGCATGTAGACAAAAGTACCTACACATTCAACCATGACTACAAAAATGAAGTGTGGTTGTTTGTTAACCACAAAATGACCACTAATTCAGCTTCACCAAAGCCCTAGTAAGAGGTCAGGCTTTCCTTCTTTTTTTGTGTGCCATTTTTATTATATATTCCTTAAACATTTTGGCTATCACATATTAAATATTTCACATATTAAATATTAACTAAGCTTTTAGCTTACCACAGGAGATAAGTAACCAGTCTCCATTCTCTTCCTGAAAGGAAGTGTGTTTCAGTGTTTGTTCGTTATCCTCGGTCTGTTTAGGAACGCCAAAGAGAAAGTTGGATAATAAAGAGGGAAGCATGATGGCAGCTGCGTATACCTAGGTTTAGTGCAACCAGTTCACATTCAGGAGCACCAGTCCACGCCCGAACCAACTACTTTGAACCAGTCGATTTCACAAACACCAACTGTTCTTAGACTCTGTCCGCGAACGTCTAAGCTGCTACCAGTTTACAGTTTACTCGTAACTATTCCACTCGCATCATCTCCGTCCGGTTGTCTTCTGCGACTTTGTTTACCTCTTGACTGCGCATGTCAAGTGAAAAATAACTGTGGGGGTGGGACATTCACGTGATGCTGATTTTGCGCGAGCGTATAGGGTTTTAGGCGATTTCCCGCGTAAACTCAAAAGGAATCAGCTGTTTTCGCGGTAAAAGCCCAATCTCGGCGCCATTTCTAGTTAGAGCGAAAGTCACAAGTTGTGGACTAACTACAAGCCAGCTGAAACTGTTGTTGAATTCCAAGAAAACACTTATTATCTAGCGACTAAAATGGAAAAGAAGGCTTCCAGACCTGTCAAATCTAGAGCAAGCAGGAGAAGAACAAAATCCTCAATTGCTCAAGTAAGTGTGACAATTTTCTGCCACCCCCTAAATTTTGATCGCGTAGCAGCTGTGAATCATAGAACAACACCTTCTGATGCATCTCACTCAGATCATTTCCGAATATAGCTAGAGAGTTTGGCAAGAGGGCTCTCCTACATAACTGTAATATATAGCGACAATTATTTTGTGTGTATTCAGGTACTTCTCAAGCAGAAAGGCACAACGACCAGAAGCATGCAGAGGAAGTCTACATATCCTAATTTCGAGGTAAGTTTGGGAACTGCCCTCCCGCCTTGCAGATGATTTCATTGGGGCTTCCAACCCTTGGTCTCTCTCTCTCTCGAGCGTGGCTAACCGCGATTGGATTCCTGCAATGGCGCCTTTTCCTAGTTCTTCCCGCCCGCGGCATTTATTTGTTGCCACACTTTATACTTTTCATTCCCTAGCTATGAGCGACTGTTGGCGCTGGAATAGCAGTAGCTATGCTAGGAGAAAAGCGGCAGTAGTCTTTGATAATTTTATGATTCTCCTTTCTTTTCAATAGATGAAAGAGAACTGCAGTGGTGCAGATATGTACAGTGTTACACCAGACAACAGCTACATGACCAAACTTCAGCAGCAGTATACAGAACTCTCCTGCAAGGAAAACGTGCTAGAAAACACTGCTGAAGGTTTGCTTCATGTGGGTGTCGTGAGACCCAAACAACTTGAACAACAAATGCTCCCCCTACCAGTTGCAATGCCCTATTCTCATCAGCAAGGCATTGTAGTTGAGAAGGAGTGTTTGGTTCAGCATGACTTTGTGCCAGAGATTGGTGGGAACGTCAATCAACTCACTACACAGACGGAATGCGGGAATCAGCTGAGTCAGCTCAACTTGGAAGTAACCCCCGGCAACGGACACAGCTTTATGCCGACATCTGCTTCATCCTTACCAGCCCGAGCAACAATCTATCAGCAGCAGCACCAATCCCAGATGTGTAAGCTACGGATCACCAACCTCATGCGATCGTCTGAAATGTCGGAGTCCGAGCGTGTGCTAAGATGTCCTCTGCCACACCTCCAGTGGGTGCATTCTGATGAACTTTGGCAGATGATGCGATCCAAGGACACGTGCAAAGTGGCACCCGAGGCAGAGCTCCGTGTGCGACATCCGGGAATACTGTCCAGCATGAGGATCATCCTGCTTGACTGGGTGATGGAGGTAAGCGAGGGCTCTTCTCATTGAGTTGGTGTGATTGAGAATGCATTTGTGCATGTTGCAATTAGATCCTTTGCCAATCATTCATGTGACTGTATTTCATCGTGTGAAATTTTCACTCTTGTGATTTGTTTAATTAAAGTGTCTTGTGATTTCCCATGTAAAGATGCTTTTGGCTGTCATGTTTGGATAAGATATGGAATTTTTATTCCTCTTCTTCTTCTCACCCTGTCTCTCTTCTTCCTCCTGTCCCTCTTCTTCCTCCTGTCCTCTCTCTCCTTTCTCCCTCGTCTGAATGTAGGTATGTGAAGAGTACCGACTGCATCGTGAATCCTATTACCTTGCAATGGACATGTTTGACCGGTTCATGGATAGCAGGACTGGTGTTAGGAAAGAACAGCTCCAACTTCTGGGCGTCGCTTGCCTTTTCATTGCCGCCAAGATAGAAGTAATTGCTTGTAATGATGTTGCCGAAGGGGAGGCGTTAATTCATCCATTTTTGTGTGTGTGGTATAGGAAATTTATCCGCCAAAAGCTGCAGACTTTGCATATGTGACTGATGGAGCGTGCTCAGTTGAAGACATATTGGACACGGAGCTTATTATTTGCAAGGTATAGATGGGGAGAGTTTCTTTTCCTTGAGTTGTCATGATATTGGTGTGTGCCACTATTGAGGTTAGGTTTAATTAACCTTGCTTCAATTCTTCTTTTCCCTTACCTCTTTTTTTTCCTTCTTTTTTTTCTTTTCTTTTTCTTTTCTTCTTCTTTCCAAATGAAAATGATTGCTTGGTGAATTATGGTGGTCAAAACTCTCACGGCTTGCTCCCAGTGTTCGTTTCCTAGTAAAGTTGTGCCCTTTGATAACTAACTAGGGGGGCTTGGGAAAGGGTCTGTCTACTCTTGCTGGTGATGGAATGAATATGTGAAGTGATCTTCCCTTGCTCATTTGTCCTGTGAATTTTGTTAAAATTTTCTCTCTGATAACCACTGAGTGCTCCAAAGAGGAGGCTGAGCCTATGTTAGTGGTTGATAATAATCTTTGGGTAGTTCTGGGATGTAGTACTCAGAACAGATTGATTTTCTCTTTGAAGAGGTCTGTGTTGTTACTTCTCCAATCTCTTCTCCCTCCCCCATAAGGTTCTGAACTGGAGGTTGAATCACAACATAGTGACCACCACCATGTGGGTGAACATCTACATGCAGCTAGGGAGCCATCACCTGAGACCAGCCGGCATCAAGGCAAAGGACTTTGATTTTCCTGCGTACTCGAGCACGGAGTTCTCTCGTGTCATGCAGCTCTTAGACCTGTGTTCCTTCGACATCTCCTCCAGGCAGTTTGGCTCCAGCGTTCTGGCTGCTTCAGCCATTTACTTGCAGTCCGAGAGGTCTGAGAGAAGTCGTATGAATTTGTCCGTCATGACAGGTCAGTGTTCACACCTATCGAGGTATCTTTGGTGACAAGTGTTGGATTGACACCTGCATTGGTTGTGTATGTGCTGCGTGATTTATATTCTTGCCATGATTTCTGCTACTCAGGTTTCGAGTTGAAGGATATTCAGATGTGTGTGGATTGGATGCAACCCTGTGCTATCATCCTTAGCCAGAAGTCTGTTGTGCCACTGAAGACTTTTCCTGGGGTGAGTGATTGCCATCGTCATGTGTTCATTTTGAAATCACGCTTGGCATTTCAAACGTGTTTTTTGGTAATCGACAGGTCATTCCTCAGGATACTCACAATATCCAGACCCATGGCATTTCAATATCAATGCTGGTAAGTTGTCTAATGCCATGAAGTTCACTTCTCGGGGGAGGAAATTAATTTTTTTTCCCTTTCCCCCCTTTTTTCCCTTCCCCCCCCCCCCCCTCTTCCAGGAGGATTCTATGGAGCTGCGCAAAAGTCAGGAAGCTTCTAATTCCCAGTACATGCTGCTACAAGACTGCTCCATCCTCATGACTCCACCCAAAAATGAACGACGTTGCTTAGCACCCATCAACACTTCCTGTTAGCCAAATCACTTGCAAGGAAGACTCTTCGTACAGTCTTCTTTCTTTGCCTCTTTTGTGAATGGAAACTATTTTAATCCATTTCCCTTGAAATCTATGTTTTGTCTTGTGTTTTTTTAGGAGATAATTTATTTCATGTGTTGACTTTCCACATGCAGGCATAATGACTTAGGAACTAGCATCTTTTGACTGTAATAAATGTAGCCTTTTGTTTCCTTTGTGGCTACATTCATGACAAACTTTTTTAAAGCACACCTTGTTTACATGTTACACGACATTACTTGCAGTATCGTTGACTACATGATTCCTTGAATATTGTCCTACAGGTAAAAGTTGTGTGTGTTGCCAATTGACCAGTGCAATAATAGCATAAATGATGAAGATATATTTTTTTCTTCTTTCAGAATTTGGGACAAACATACCTACATACAGTATTTTGATAATGTAAATATGGTGATGTGAATCGTCTTTAGCTTAGTAAGTAATTGAGCACAACAGAGTCGCTGCGAAGGACACAATCACCAGATTGCATATGTACGAATGCATAATAAAATTCATAAGAGTGAATGTGTAGATAGTGCTGTCTGAAGAAAAGTCACAAATTGATTGGAAAAGTAAGTTCGTTGCAACATTTGTTCTCCATTAACACGGGGTTGTTGCAAAATGTGACGTTCACCGTATGGTTCCCGCTGAGATGCAATGATACTGAACTGTTCCCGCTATTTTGATGGGCACTGCTGATTGAAGGGTAGAAGTTGAAGGCTGTGATGGGGTTGATTTGGAGGATAGAGCCATTCTGGATGGATTCATCGCCCCAGTCTATTTTATAGCTGCATAAAATATTTGTAACAGTGCCAGGTACAGTTGTGAGGCTGATTCCTACACAGTAGAAATCCCACCCAAATCCCACCCAAAACTCGGTGACCAACTAATGATAACGGGCCTATATAGATATGAAAAAATTTCTAGCTATTGTGCTGCACACAAAATCTTAATTAAGTAGGTCACAGTTTTTTATTGTACTAATTGGCTACCCTATTTGGGCATCTCACTGCCAAGTCATGAGGAAGCAGTTAGCAGTGGGAAGTGACCAGATTAGCAGCTACAGGTATGAATGCTGGTTTAGTGTGGGTTTCAATTGCTGGCTGGAGGAGCCTATAATTATAGATCAAGCCCAATTCAATAGCTGATGGCCACTAGTTATTCTATCTCTCCTTGGCATGTGGGTGCAGTCTGACAATATCGGAAACATGGATGGGTCTTAAACAGATTTCAGGAATACAATAGTTCTTACCTGAATCCTTCGTTGTATGAGCAGTTGCCAGCCGAAATTGTAAGGTTTAGCAGCACGTTGGTCAGGTTATCCAGGCGAGTGAGGGAGGAGAGCTGGTTATCCAGCACAGGACAGCACCTCCTATGAGCTGCAGAATTGGGATGGTAAAGAATAATGGAACCCTAGACAGATTATCTGCAAAGGCAAGAGGATAGTCATTAAATGAAGTCGTCTCTCTCAAGACTAGGTGCCAATCAGCATCTGCATTGCTGCAGAGTACAAGGACCTATACACTTATGGGTAATGGTCATCATGGGTAGAAACCCACATGTATCGGGAAGCTTTTCGCAATTTGGGTCTGCCTGTTAACAACCATTCAGCACACAGTATAATGGTCAGCTAGGGAGGATGTTCTAGATATGGTGTGGCAACATAATTAGCTATACAGGCCCATGTTAGCTCAATAGTAACTACACACATGGATGTACTACTGCCATCACAAAAGTCAATGACATGTTTGTGGTTTGTGCTTCAAAAAAGAATTGAAGCACGGGAAAAAGAATGGGAAAAAAAGAAAGAATTCTCACTCCCACTTTGCTATGCAGATCTTCAATGCACATTGACCCTTTACCAGACAATGCACTTGCCTTCTTTTTTCGTTTTGAAATGGTACATCATGTGGTCATATGGCACATGTTCAGTCACATGACTTCTTAAATTTCATTGGCTCCGTCATCAGAATCTTGGAGTATGAAATGGCAACCCTGACAAGACTAACCACACCCTATTATGTGTTCAGCCTAACAATTGGTAAAGGGTCTCTCCCAGGATGATATTCTTGACATTCGAAAACGTTGCTACCATGACTATTTTCCATAAAGAAGAGTCTGTAAGTTTGCTCTTTGTAATGGTTGCTGGAGTAGCAAGAACTAGTCTACAAGCTTGCTCTTTTTGGGGTAGCAAGAACCAGAAAGAAGAGCCAACGAGCTTGCTATTCATACCTGTGGCTCACAGGTATGTACGAGTTTTGATAACCAGTCTTGACCAAGAGGTAATAAGTTGGCCCCAGTCAACCGTAGCAGTTCAGAGCAGAGTCAGCATATATGTATATTTAAAGAGAACTCATTTCACAGCTCTCGCCTGATGGCTTGAGTGTTCTATGAGACAGACAGCTGCAAATTTGCATATGTAGACATATCGCAGTATTTTTGTGGGTCTTTTTTTGTCCTTCGTTAGGCCATAATACAGTAAAAAGTTGAAATTTCATGATTCTTTTGGACAAGCACAGATATATTTTATACAGTGTGGAAAATTACAACCAAATCTGTTTGTCTTAAGGCCATAATAGAGTAAAAAGTTGAAATTTCATGATTCTTTCTTTTGGTCAGACAAGCACAGATATATTTTATACAGTGTGGAAAATTACAACCAAATCTGTTTGTCCGAGTACAATCAATCTTGTTCTGCTATTCTCAGACTTTGATCTGCCATCAATTTCATTAGTGCTGCTCAGATATTTTGACAGAACAAATCGATGATTTAAAATTAAAAAATCACAACTTCCATGTCACGCACATCATCAAGTAATGAGTGCAAAGACAATGAATGAACGATGCAATGACAGATCGAGTCAGTCACCCTGCTATCCAGTCATCAATAACAGCTTCTCTTCCTCTCCTCCTCATTATTGTCTGTGTCGGGGCATCTGATGCTTCAATACGTTCACGATTGTGCGCATGCACAAATCCTAGAGCATTTGTTAGTGTTGCTTGGACATTTCCACGGAGCAAATTGATTTTCTGTTCAGATAAATACATGAGATGTTCGGAAACATCTGCTGTCCGACTGTAATTTCTCGCACTGTATATATAAATATATTACATATGCCAAGAAAGGGTCTTTACCCTGTGTTGTGCACAGTTTGGGTTTAATAACTATGTAAACACCCACGCATGTGGATGTGTGCTCGGCTTCAGCAAAGACCATGAGCCGAAGTCTGGTCAGTCACGGCCATATATGCCTGTCAATGTAGTGGGTGGGACCACACGTTGATTGTGGGTGTGGCAAAGTGACCACATGCATCCAATGACTTTGTTGGTAATTGTACGTGGGCAGCGATTGCTTCTCTAGTGGTGCAGGCCTGGTGCATAACAGAGGGTCAAAAGAAGAGTGCATTCGTAGAATTCTGAACCCTTCGATTTGTGACCTGTTCCCGTTCAGAAGTGAGGTCTGTATTACTACAGAGTCAGCACGAACACAAACTGTACACACATGAAGTAGGTGGAGCTAAAACTGAATATTATTAGAGCGAGCACTTTTTACAGACCTAGTCTGCTGCATTGGAGACAAACACAAAGTATGTCCTTCCATCTTCTCTGCTGCAACTATTTCCGAGGTATCTTTTGTGGCAAGATTGAGATAAAAAGTGGATTTTTTGACTGGACAAACATGTGCATTGCCACAGATGGACAGCTCGGCTGCCTCCTGCCTGCTTCATGCTCGCGTGGTCATGTGGTAATAATTATATCATCTGCCGGCAAATGATGTTCTTTGTGCAAACAAAATGGATCGTAAAATCTCTAGTCATTATGTATCTGGGGGAAAATGGGGGGGAAAACTTAACAGCACAGCACAGCCCAGCACAGCCCAGCACAGCCCAGCACAGCACAGCACAGCACAGCACAGCACAGCAGCACACAGCACAGCACAGCACAGCACACAGCACACAGCAGCACACAGCACAGCACAGGTGAGTCCTCCACTGCCACCACAAGGGATGCCTCTGCCTGCTCCAGGTCCATGCGGTTTGTGAGGATGTTGAGTCGGCACAAACCAAACAGGAAGTGTCAATGTCAGTTTCGTCCTTGTAATTTCTGCCATTGCACCCAATAGCAATAGTTTATCAGTAGTGGGATGTCTTGTAGGTGCAATAGCCATTTCAAAATTTCCCAAGCCACACACACCCTGCACATTCTGGGCACACATTTTCTCAACAGTCACTCGGCAATTACTTCACACCCTTCCCGAGGGGGAAATCTCTTCATGTCACATCCCCCCACCACCATCATGACATCGTGATGCATTACCAATCCTGCCCACTTACCGTAGGTAATTGCTCAAGCCTACAATTGATGATGTCATGACAGCATACAGTATAAACACTTCACACTACTTTGGTGCTCCTAGAGTCTCTCCATGCTCGCCCCCCCCTCCCTCACAGCAAGAAAAAAATAATAGTTTTCTTACCCATCCCAAGAGAGAAAGGGTGGACCTTCATGAGTGTTCTGCCGAACCCGTCCTCCACATTTAGAATAAAGAGGTGTGGTCCTCTGCTCAACTGCCTCACATCTATGCTGTACCTCCCGTGCGGACTGTTACCTATGCATGGTAAAGAATGATTCGTGATTGGACAGCCTCTTCGCTGCCACAGGGAATGTGACACATACACGCAAACAAGCTGCAGGAACTCACAAGGCTCAGCTGCCATGCCCGATACCTGGCAGGTGGCGAATATTGGTCTGTCGCAAGAAAACATTGCGTTGATAGGGACCCGACTACTGTCCAGCGTCAAGTTGCACCTGAGTGGTCCAGACGCTAAGCAACAACAACAGACATAAAATTTAGTACATACCTGAGTACATGCCTTAGGTGAATTAATTAACAGCTTACAAGAAGCTTTGCCAGCTTGTAGCAAGACACTGTGAGTGTGCTGCCTGCACTGGCTTGTGGCAGACAAGTGTGCTGCCTGCACTGGCTTGTGGCAGACACTGTGAGTGTGCTGCCTGCACTGGACACTGTGAGTGTGCTGCCTGCACTGGACACTGTGAGTGTGCTGCCTGCACTGGACACTGTGAGTGTGCTGCCTGCACTGGCTTGTGGCAGACACTGTGAGTGTGCTGCCTGCACTGGCTTGTGGCAGACACTGTGAGTGTGCTGCCTGCACTGGACACTGTGAGTGTGCTGCCTGCACTGGCTTGTGGCAGACACTGCGAGTGTGCTGCCTGCACTGGCTTGTGGCAGACACTGTGAGTGTGCTGCCTGCACTGGCTTGTGGCAGACACTGTGAGTGTGCCTGCACTGGCTTGTAGCAAGACACTGTGAGTGTGCTGCTGGCAGTACTGTCAGATAACTGCGGTTTAAACAGACACTCCCCCCTACCCTTGTCAATTTTCCTGTTTTGATCATCACCATTATTATTTATTTATTTATTACTTCTTTTGTTTTTGTTTATTATTAAATTATTATTATTATTATTATTATTATTATTATTATTATTATTATTATTATTATTATTATTATTATTATTATTATTATTACTACTACTACTACTACTACTACTACTACTACTACTACTACTACTACTACTATTATTATTATTATTATTATATATGGTATGGTAATTGGCTGCCTTGCAAATGCAAAATCGTGCAAATGACTTTTTCTGACCCCCTTCCTCCTCTCACACCTAGTCAGCACTTGAGCAACATGGCAGAAAGTCAAGTTACACAGCACTTGAGTAACACGGCAGAATGTTGAGTAACACAGCACTTTTGATAAACACGGCAGAATGTTGAGTAACACAGCACTTTTTAGTAACACGGCATTATGTCTTCTGCACACCATTACAATGGTTAATAAGATAAATGAGATATTGAAGACAAATGTTTTGGGGCAACTTCCTTCCGTTTTTTCCCTTCTTCTTTCAGTGTAGACAGTTTGTTTTGCTATTGAGGTCGTGGAAATAGGTACAAAAGTGGAGAGATGATGAAGGCGGGTTTAATTAAGACACCAACGCCATGGTTTGAGGTTCACCTTCCACAATGGGTCCCACAGTGCTACTGAAATTGTAAGTTGGGGGGGGGGGGGGGGGGGGGTCAGCAATCCCCGAACACTTTGTGGTAATGCGCGTGAGGGGAATTGACTTGTCTACGACCGTGTTGAGCCCAAAGAGCCTGAAATCCATATGCGTGGCTTGTTCTCACCATTCATAGCTAGCTCCAAGTTTCTCTTCTGTTCACAACCACAGCTATCAAAGGCATCCTTTCAGCACATTTTTTACGCCTTCACCTCCCTCATACTTTTACCAAAGTTGTGCATGCGCAGTTTTATGGCCCTTGCGCACGCATTTATTTTATTTTTCATTTAAAAAAAATTTTTTTATAACCTCGGATGGATGTACGTACGATCCTTGGCACACGTCTGACTAGCGAGACTCCACTTCGCCACCACTACCAGGATATTCTACCTTCTTCTAGCGGTCACAACCCACTCATTAAAATCCGATGAGAGCACTTTGCTGTCCTGCAGATACAAAGGATGATTCTGGTGAACTTGTGATGGAAAAAGTTGATCTTCCTGGTATGTTTTCTGAGGCCAACATTCAACATACACACGCATCACAACGTCACGCATTATCAGTAGAATTATATTTACTGGCTACAATCTATACCTGGCTACAATCTATACTAAAAACACTTGTTTGTATCTGCTTTCTTAATCGACATCTCCTAAACTCTTCTTCAGCCAGAAGGCTAGAGCATCTAAATGCGAGTGAGCAATGATTATCAAGAAGTCAAGAAGTCATTCTATCTCAACTGAGTGTTTATCCTCGTCTCTTCCTGTTGTCAACATTCCAACGACAAGAGGGAGAGAGTGAATTCCAAGTTCATTATTGAGGTCATTGTAACGACTACCCGTCAGCGAATGTTGGATGGTCACACTTAGAAATGGTAGACAACAAAAATTTAAAAAGTCACCTCTCGGCTAATCTTCCAGAAACGCCTAAACTGTGGTCCAGCTGTTGTTAGCTCCCAGAATACCTTCAGTGTACCTTAAAGCGACCCTACACATATGGAGTAGAAGATCCTGAGGTAGTAAATGGAAAACCTAAAAACAAAACAATTTTTTAATCGTCATAGTTCTTTTTCTCTAACCCAACCCTCTTACCAAACCCTCTTACCACAGACCCATTCATGTCAACATCAGTACTTATGCTCCTCATAATTTGCTGACCCGGCAATAAAATTTAAAAAAGGTGGGCAAATAACCTGGTAAAGGTCGACAATTTCATATAACAAAGATCATCAAGTCCACATGGTAAAAGTTATCAACTTACAATACATCAACTTAAAAGACAGTAAAAAGGTTGTAGTTACTTGCATGGGCTTAGCTAGTTATTTTCGGTACTCTCAACACACTCTCCAGTGAACAGTACAGATACAATAACTTTCTCTATAATTAACTTAAATTTACTCACTCGACATTTCAGCGAGACAGCCTTCTCGGCGACACTAAGATTCCAGACTCCACCTGATGAAGGCTCTAGCCGAAACGTCAAGTGAGTAAATTTTAAGTTGATTACTGAGAAAGTTGTTGTAACAGTTACAGAATTGGCAACCAGAGGCTCAGAAGCTCTGAGGTAACAACCAGGTAAGCTGTTGGCTGGTCATGAACATTTGGTGAGAGCCACATCTTGGTACAAGGGATTAAAAAAAAGACTGGCATCTGGCAGTGTGTGTGTTCTCTCCTTGCATGTTCATTTTGTTTCAACCTGTTGCTGCTTAGCTTTCCTTCTCTCTCACTCTCCTGGCATGTCTACTTGTTAACTCTGCTCGGGTCGCTCTCTTGGATTATATTACACTAGTATGGTGTCCACTTTGCCGCAATCCCACTTGTGAGAAGACCCTTTACCTTCTTTTCCTTTGAGGCCTGGGAAGTTGAGGCATGGGAAGGAAAGATGTGGAGTCACTTGTCTAGTAAAGTAGATTTTTTTTACATCACCCCACACTGCCATTGCATCATATATAAACACAGATTTTGTATTGTCACCTGAAGCTGCACATGGTGTGATGTGAAACTCTCCACAAAGTGTGAAGCAATATTCTGGTTGGTCCGAGTGGTACGTACAGATCCTGCCAATCTGAGTGGTATGTTACTATAGTACCAGTGGCACAAATTGTACTGTATAGCAACTCGAGATCCTTACTTCCCTCCAGAGCCACAAAGAGGAAGGTAAAGGGTCATCATCCATACTAGCTCATGTTCATGATCTACCAAGTGTCGTGAGCATGAGTGTCGTCACACTTTGCAGGTCATTACTCACATGTGCAGGTGCAAACATTTTCATACCTAATCATTTCGCAGACGAGACCTTTACCAATCGCTATAAAAGCATATCAACTGGTAAAGGGTCTTTACCTGCAAGAATGCAGATATAAACAATGCTGACTAAGCTGTGGGCATGGATTACCACAAGATGTGATTGGAACTAATTGTGAATGCTTGTGGTAATGAACAGAGTTCTGAGATGAACCTTGCCTTGCAATGTTTATCAGGCATGTTGATCTCCACAGTAGGAGAGATCTTAGCGTCTGAGAATGTCCATGAACCGGTAAAGAGATAGTGAGGTGGACAATTTGCTAGAGTAACTAGCTGATTGTTTCTATTCATCTTAAGCATTTATAGTTTGGAGGGATTCTCACTCCTCTTAAGCATTTATCACTTTGGGTGGTTGATTGGGAGGGATTCTCCCTCTTATGCATTTATCACTTTGGGTGGTTGATTGGGAGCAATTCCCACTCCTCTTAAACATTTATCACTTTGGGTGGTTGATTGGGAGCAATTCCCAACTCCTCTTAAACATTTATCACTTTGGGTGGTTGATTGCAGGGAATTCTCACTCCTCTTAAGCATTTATCACTTTGGGTGGTTGATTGGGAGGGATTCTCACTCCTCTTAAGCATTTATCACTTTGGGTGGTTGATTGGGAGGGAATTCTCACTCCTCTTAAGCATTTATCACTTTGGGTGGTTGATTGGGAGGGATTCTCATTGTGTCCAACACTTTGGGTGGTTGATTGTGAGGGGTTCTCACTCCTACACGAGTCCAATTGGCAGCTGTGTTGTTCACCGTATGTATATTTGCTGTCAACTACTCAGGAGTTGCAGCTATCACCTTGTCACTGTTCAGGCCTTTCCTGCTCTCCCCCAACACACACACACACACACACTCCTAGGTATTGTCATTACTCGGGCTACCCTCAATCTGTTTCTCACATTTTTCTCTGTAGTTAGCCGTTTTATGCTAGCTCCCCCAGCTTCATGCTCAGCAGCTTCAATGTGAATAGAAAGTTTGTCACAGCATGCATTGATTCTTTATGCTATGTTGTGTGAAGTTGAGTAAGAAGATCTTCTCCAAAACAAAGAAAGTTTCGAGCATAATATGCAATTCACAATACACGCACTAATTAAGCAAGCACGTACTGTACGCACTAATTAAGCAAGCACGCACTGTACGCACTAATTAAGCAAGCATGCACTGTACGCACTAATTATGCAAGCACACATTGTACGCACTAATTAAGCAAGCACACATTGTACGCACCACGCACTGTGTCTGAAATAAATGATAGAGTGCACATGCAGAAAATTTTAAGTTAACGTTCTTCGTCACCTCTGCTCTCTCCAAATCCAGAGAAACTTCCATTGCTTGCCGATGCATAAGATATAATACACGAATGCTTCCAGCACTAGGCTTAATGCACTTTGGAATGATCCATTGCTTTATGTCACACCCAACTTGAATGACCCTTTGCTTTGAGAACAAGTAGAACCACTGTACACTAAATATTCTATGATTTTCGAAGCCATGGATTATAAAGGTAAAGGGTCATTAGATTGGGTGGGTTATAAAACAATGGTTGTTTCTGTCCTTAAAAAAATAAAATAATAATAATAAGTGTTTTATATATACTAATATTAATAATATAGGTATAGGTAGCTATAATTTTACATTGGAGAGGCAGAATTCCTGTAGGTGCTGATTATATGTTTATGCAGTGTACCTGGTGTATGGTGTTGCATACGTCAACTTTTGACCAATCGCTGTCCAGATTTTTCTTAAATTCATTGGTGGGGTGGGTTCCAATACTCATTAGAGGGTTATTCCAACCTGCAATTACTCTTCTAGTGTATGAGCCTTAAGTTGCTGTATTACCACAAGATGTACTTTGATGAATGACTGTGGCAGCGACTAAGAGTTCTTCTGCGAGGGAATCCTGCCATGGCAATATTTACTAGGCCATTCTGCACTAATGATCCATTTTGTCTCGGGGCACTTTCTGGGTAATTCCATATGTGCTTCTAGGCTCCTGGATAGTTCCTCATTTGTTGCACCTCTATGCACTGTGATATTTGTAGACCTCCACCATGCTGCACCTCTATGCACTGTGATATTTGTAGACCCTCCACCATGTGCTGCACCTCTATGCACTGTGATATTTGTAGACCCTCCACCATGCTGCACCTCTATGCACTGTGATATTTGTAGACCCTCCACCATGCTGCACCTCTATGCACTGTGATATTTGTAGACCCTCCACCATGCTGCACCTCTATGCACTGTGATATTTGTAGACCCTCCACCATGCTGCACCTCTATGCACTGTGATATTTGTAGACCCTCCACCATGCTGCACCTCTATGCACTGTGATATTTGTAGACCCTCCACCATGCTGCACCTCTATGCACTGTGATATTTGTAGACCCTCTGTAGACCCTCCACCATGCTGCACCTCTATGCACTGTGATATTTGTAGACCCTCCACCATGCTGCACCTCTATGCACTGTGATATTTGTAGACCCTCCACCATGTGCTGCACCTCTATGCACTGTGATATTTGTAGACCCTCTGTAGACCCTCCACCATGCTGCACCTCTATGCACTGTGATATTTGTAGACCCTCCACCATGCTGCACCTCTATGCACTGTGATATTTGTAGACACTCCACACCATGCTGCACCTCTATGCACTGTGATATTTGTAGACCCTCCACCATGCTGCACCTCTATGCACTGTGATATTTGTAGACCCTCCACCATGCTGCACCTCTATGCACTGTGATATTTATAGACCCTCCTCCACCATGGTGCACCTCTATGCACTGTGATATTTATAGACCCTCCTCCACCATGGTGCACCTCTATGCACTGTGATATTTATAGACCCTCCTCCACCATGCTGCACCTCTATGCACTGTGATATTTGTAGACCCTCCACCATGCTGCACCTCTATGCACTGTGATATTTGTAGACCCTCCACCATGTGCTGCACCTCTATGCACTCTGATATTTGTAGACCCTCCACCCTGCACCTCTATGAACTGTGATATTTGTAGACCCTCCACCATGCTGCACCTCTATGCACTGTGATATTTGTAGACCCTCCACCATGCTGCACCTCTATGCACTGTGATATCTGTAGACCCTCCACCATGCTGCACCTCTATTGCATTGTCATATTTGTAGACCCTCCACCATGCTGCACCTCTATGCACTGTGATATTTATAGACCCTCCTCCACCATGCTGCACCTCTATGCACTGTGATATTTATAGACCCTCCTCCACCATGCTGCACCTCAATGCCTGTGATATTTGTAGACCCTCCTCCACCATGCTGCACCTCTATGCACTGTGATATTTGTAGACCCTCCACCATGCTGCACCTCTATGCACTGTGATATTTGTAGACCCTCCACCATGTGCTGCACCTCTATGCACTGTGATATTTGTAGACCCTCCACCATGCTGCACCTCTATGCACTGTGATATTTGTAGACCCTCCACCATGCTGCACCTCTATGCACTGTGATATTTGTAGACCCTCCACCATGCTGCACCTCTATGCACTGTGATATTTGTAGACCCTCCACCATGCTGCACCTACCCTCCACCATGCTACACCTTCTTCTGTTAGAGTCTCAGATGTTTGAGGCAGTCCTCACGGGAAATCTTGCATTTCTTTTACCAGTTCTATGGCTTGCTGTATCCATTCAGACCCTCTATTGGTCCAGTTTGTGGTATGGTCCCCAATATATTCCAAGTGTGGGAGAACAAATGTCTCATGAATGAGGTAACGTCTTGGAACATGAAGGGTTTCCTTATCGTACGTAGGACACAGTTGGCTTTCATCCATGCAGCAGATGCAAGGGAATAGGTTGTTGTCAATGAGAACTCCTAAGTCCTTTCCTTTGTCTACTTGTCCTAAATTTGTGCCTTGCATAGAATATTGTTGCATGCCATTGTTCTTACCTAGGTGCAAACTCTTGCATTCACCAACATTGAATGGCATCTGCCATTCCTTGTACCAATAATCCAGAGTAGTATCGATGTCCAACATTGTGTTATCAATGCTGCTGGTTGACAGTGAAGAATATCCTCCCAGTATCTGTGCAGATAGCTAGTAGATGCTTCTGATGTTGTCTGTGGGTCATTTATAATAATGATAAAATTAAGATAGGGCCGAGAGCTGACCCCTGTGGTATTCCATTAATGACAGGGGCCCAGCCAGAGGATCTGGTCCTTATGGATGTCTTCTGTCCCTTTCCCTTCCAACCCATCTGTGGATCTTGCCTGTGACCCCATAAGCTGATCGCAGATGCTGATGCGAGGCAAGCCATGCTGGCTTCCAAGAATAGTTTATTAGCGAACAGGGTCAACCAGTGCTTCGCTTGCGTACTGCTCCATTACTTTTGACACGATCGATATTAGAGACATTGGTATGTACCTATTGACTAATGACCCAGGGACATTCCTGTGAATTGGTATGACGTGATAGCAGGTACACATCTGGTTATCAGTGACTTTTGGAGAGGAAAAAAAGTGATTGGTGATGCTTGTTTGTGGGCCACTTCCTTGAGCAGTTTTGGGCAGAAACCAATGGGACCTAGTGATTTGGATGTATTAAGCTTCTTCTTCATTAAAGAATACATTGTTGCAATCAAGGATAGCTCTTGATGCTTTTCACAGTAGGATAGGAATTTCACTTGTGTCTTCTGTTATGAATGTGCTATATACTAAATTAAAAAAGTTAGGTATTCCTTGCAAGGAACTCTCAGTTGACAGTAGATCAACGACTTTTCTTCATAATCAAATTGCTTTGCATTTTGACTGGATGCTTCATTCCTGATGAAGGCTAGAGCACCCGAGAGTAAATTTAAGTAGATATTTGTGCTTTTTTATGGTCAGTGACTGCCATTTTACGACTGCTTGTGGTAGGATGACAGGCCTGGCAGTGAGTCGTGTTGTACATTTTTCATTGTCGTAGTCCACTCTCAGTGGGTGTGTAATGTGCTTGAGTGTTTGCTTTAAGATATTCTCGTGATATTTATTCTGTCATCTTAGGTATTGTGTGCTTCCCTTATTGTATTGTGCTTTCCTTGTCCTTCAGAGAGAGCCTCATCGGTCATGTGCTTGTTCCTTTCTTTTTCATTTCCTCTTTAACAGGCCTCACAAGCTTCACTTAGCGTGGTATGTTAGTTGTCGCTAATGTCATCATCAGAGGTGCTCCAGCTCACCCTGCTCATGTGAGACCCGAAGCTATCATAGTCGGCCTCATAAAGAGCTTAGTTGATGCTTTTGTTCCTTGTACATTCTATGGAACATTATTTAGACAGTCAGGAAGAGAGGGTCGACTGCTTCCCAAACTGGAGTGGGTTGTCCCCGAGTTAACTTGCCAATTATTGCATACGCGGGGATGGTGTTTGGCCTTCCTGAATGCATGTTGGTTAGTTTTAAGACACGCCGATGTAGGAAACAGTTCTGCAGAGTGTTGATGAACAGAAGCTTGCGTCTAAAGTTGGGGCTGGTGTACAAGGTTTGCCAGTCTATACTTTTAAAGTTTGAAGTAGCTCGTCATGAGTACTATGCTTGCTCCCATGTTCCGAGGCTGTCTTTGTGGAGTTTGCAGCTGGTAAGTACTACTTGTAGGAGGGTTTCCTATAAATGTATCCACATAATAATTTTAGTCTGTGTATTTCTACATCCAGTAGCCACAACTCCTCAGCATCATCACTAGCTTCCACTTTCATCTCTGTGATGGTGATGGACAGATCGTTTTTAGCATATATTAAAAAGCCTCTACTAGTGATGTGAGACTCGCTTCCTCCTATGCAACTGAAGTCTATATTCATGCCACCTTTAGATGTTCAGCTGCAGCCTTCAGCTGTCATAGTTTTGCTTGCCTTTCTTTTCCTTGTTGACGAATATGACCTTTATGGGTCAACTCTTCCCCGCCCACTATCCCTCTCTTTCCCTCTCTGAGCCTATTGCTTGTGTTAGATAATTTTTTATTGTAACGAGTTTTTTCTAACTTGTTTTTGTGTTTTAGTGTGGGACAACTTTGCAGGTACATGGGAAGAAACTTTTGGTGAGTGGCTAAGTAGGAGTTGGAGTGCACACATGATAATATCTCTGTGACTCCTCCCATATTAGATTAACCACGTCAGTTTACTGAGAATGGATATAGGTTTATAATGCACGCTTGAAGGTTTGGTGATTTATTTTTTGTCGTTATTGCATGTTCTTTGGACAAATGCACACATCTCCTCTGGCTTAGATTATGGCTAGCTATATATATTTATGACATACATTCTATAGCTTTCACTAGCTTTTCTAGTCCTTGATCTGCTTCATGCTGTTGGAATCTGAAGGAGCAGGAAATTAGTTGTAAGCAAATTACCTGATGTATATTTCCAGTTGATGTTAAAAAAATATTTTTATCAGTTTCCTCAGCGATACAAAGTTGTAAGCCAGATGTACACTAAGTTAATCTGTCTCAATCACATCCAACCACTAACTTCACCTCCCTTCCAATTTCACCAGATGTACACTAAGTTGATCTGTCTCAATCACAACCAACCACTAACTTCACCTCCTTTCCAATTTCACCGCAATAGAAATCCTAGTCACGAGGTCTGCTGCCAGGTAAATTAATTACCATGTTTTTGTATTTATTTCATGGATGATGGATGCAGCTCATTTGAAAATGCGCAGTAAAATTTGGAATTTTATATATATACAAAAGAGACACTAACAAAACAGAGATAAAGGTCAAGTTTTGTGACCCTTTGGACAACTATATACCTAACTGTACCAATGGATAACTCGGTTACTTTGTCCTGCTTTGTGCATATGGGGGGGGGGTGGGTGGACGAAAATAGGTAATCGGAGAGAAAAGAAAAAAGTCAAAAGCTTCATGGCACAAAAGATTTCAATAAAGTAGTAGCTAGCCGGTGTGCTTTCTGCAGGTAATTGCTGTTGTCATTCACTCATGTTGTGTTTTGGCAAGTGATGCCGAGCACACATTTAAAAAAATTATATGGAAAGAAAAAAAGGAGGGAAAAAAAATCAAAATTCCCATAAATAGTATCATTATTTTCTCGCATTCCCATTTGATGCTGCACAGTCAAAATTTCCTAGTTGATGCAGAATCAGAATTCCCTAGCATAAAAAAATTCCCATTGCCCTGGTCATGCAATGGTACATTGTGCCAAATGTACTGGGCATAGAATGATGTCTACTAGCTGATGGCATTGAGTAAGTTTCTACTTTCATCAGCGTACATTTAACCAACATTGCGGTCAACGTGTTTTGGGCTTCTTCGGGGTGGTAGTGGATTGACAACATGAGGTGGAGGTGCTTAAATAAACTAGCTAACAACAGTTTAGAGAAAAGTCACGTGAGGGGCACATGATCCATGATGTGCCTGATTGCTGGAGAGAATTTTTGGGGGAAGGAGGCAGTGTGTATCCATCTGACACCTGAGGATCATGAATTCAATAGAGATGTAGGGCTGGTTTTTGGGTCCCGACTCCCTATCCATGTCAAATCATGCCCACTTTCACCTGTCCGATCTTGTGCGGTGTTTCTAACACTGCAGAAATCAGACCGTTCATGGATGCGCACCTCATTTTCTTTGTAATGCATGTTAGCTCATGCACTTAAAAGAAACCTCACCTCTAACGCTGAAAAGAAAGCAAAGGATGCTGCCGAAGCATAACTTTTTAAAGCCGATACAAAAGAAAAAATCATTCTATAGGGCTATGGCTAGGGCTGGGGCTATGGCTAGGGCTGGGGCTAGGGCTAGGGCTAGGGCTAGGGCTTATTACATGTGTGGTCATCTGGAACCATTTCTTACCTTGTGACTGTGGGGTTGACAGTAAAGTAAACTTGAAGTGCTGGGTATCGACAAACCCGGTGGTGTCCATGCAAGCTATACTCAGATTGTGTGCCCCCGCTCCCAAGATTCGTGGGTCTGCGAGATATTGGTCGATGCAGTTGACGTAACTCATATTGGCGGCTCTGCATAGGCAGCTGACATCAGGTCGTGATGTTCTGAACCTGATGGTTATCCTGCCCAGAGGGTCGGGTGCCTGTGGAGCTAACACGATCCTGACTGGACCTAGCAAAATAAAAAATAATGTTAACAACAGTAGTGATAGTAGTAGTAGTAATAATAAAAGTGCATTCTCGACTCACATTTGAGGATCTCTGCACTTATGTATGTGTACAGTGTTGCTGACTATGCATTATTCTACTCTGCTGGGGTCATTTAATTATCATATGAGGAGGAGTGCTTTATTTAGCATTAAGTGGAGCTATCAATTGCAAATAAGATGATGCTAGCAGCAATGGAAGGTAAATTCTATTCTTCCTGACCACCACAATGCCATTTACAAAGATTGTTAACTCCCATTTTAGAAGGTCATAGAAGTAAGTACATATGTAGCACAAGAGCCTGAGAATGCATCAGGACTGCAAAACTTGGCACATAGTATATATGTTGCAAGTTAACACTGATGAAAGTCGAAGTGAATTATCAACTGACAAATTTGTGGAGAAGATTATGGGATAAAGATTACACATTGCCAATTCTCCCTCAGGAACGGCATAAATGACATGCAACTTGGGGACAACTCGAGAGATTCGCAGACTTTTATCAATAGTAGTGCAGTCAATGTAAATCATTAAAAACATTGCATAAAATTTCCTCTCCTCTCCCAACCCAATCGTGCCTACTTTTGACCAGCCTAGCTATGCCATTTTGACTCCAGGCAGTGCTGCTGTGCAACTAGTAGCTGCTACAACTATTAAATTCAACGAAAAGTATGTCACATATTTATCATTTTTCTAGCTAATGCCTGCAGGCCACAATAGTCTGCTCATTATTGTCCCACTGTTGCCCGGAGATTGGAGACGCTGCAAAGATTTTCAAAGTATTTTTAGCAAAAAAAGAGAAAAAAAGAAGCCCTTGCGCTCGTTAGTGACTGAGCATATTAGTACATACTTGGACATGTCACCACCTGATACATGCTATGGCATTCTGCGCATATTGTGGCTATAACAATCAAATGTGTTGCACAGTGTAAACATTTTTTCTCTGTCGTTCTGGATTGATGTGTCTGCATACTGGGCACTTAAAATTGGAATTGTCGCAGAGCGAACTGCCTGACAAGTGGCATGCATGGACATCTTGTCTACAAATCTGTTCAGTATTCAGCAATTAGAGAAACACTGACTCAAGAGCAGCAGAAGGAGACAGACATGTACTCTATGTCAAGGTGCAGAGTTCATTGTTACCAGTATTATAAGAGTATTGCACTAAACAACTGGCTTTTACGGTAGCCAATCAGATTTCTTGTTCGCACATCACATCTCCTCTGCTATACTTTAGATAGAATTGAATGTGGTTTTAAAATACACAAATTACACATTGTTCGTTGCTATTGTTGGAGTATGTGAAGAAATATCAATGTCAGAAATAATAATAATTTTTTTGATTATTAAGACCTCAAGTTCCACACTTGTGCAGAGAGGCATGGCAACTCCTCTTGCAGCTAATTGTAACACGCACGAAAGCAGGTCATATATGAAAGGCCTCAAGCATGCTGTATATGTACTACCTATAGTGAGGCCACCTCTTTGTAAGCAGCCACTTTATATTCATCCTAGGAGCTGTCTCGTTAGGCATCATTCAATTGTGTGAAAAGTAGAGGGTCCTCAACTAGTGCTTGCCATGTCTCCAATTTCTTGATATTTTAGAAATTTGGCTGGAGAACCAGTCTGTTCGATATATTTGTGATTATATATGTGGAATTTATATCGCATCTTTTTAAAAATGAAATGCAACTCGCACTCATGCATGCACACACACACAGAAAGAGAGAGTCTGGTCAAACTCGCATGTGTGTTGTGTTGTGTTGTGCTGTCGGAAAATTGATTTCCTTTGCTGGTGATGATAAATCTGGTGATGATCAATCTAGAATTTATTTAGTGGGGGAAAATTAGTGGGGGAAAAAACGAATACTGATTTCAGCAAGCCACAATTTTCATGGCCTGTGAAACATGAAGTCTTGATGCAAACTCGACCAGACTATCTCTTTCCATGCATGCACATGAATGGCTAAATATTTGGGAGGAGAATTATTCACACTCAAATTTTCGTGTAAAGCACTTGCACAATCCCTCTCTTAGTTCCCTCACGTACCAGCTTAACTCACCAGTAGGAACAACAGGCTTTTGGAGCATCTTGATGGCAATGTCAGCTGGTGTGTTTCCAGTGAAAGCAACTACCACAAATAGCAAACCTCCCCTGGGGATATCATCGGTCGTCACATTATGCGGACTAGTACCTGGAAAGGGGAAGGGGTAATTGTAGAGCTTAAAGTGTTGTCAACCAGCCATGCAGTTTTTCTAGTCATTTTGAGCATGTCTTGGGACACAATTTCCTTTAGACCAGACACTATCTGTGGCACAGCTATTGCATTGCCAAAGAAAGAGAGAAGCAACTATAACCAAAGCAAGTCAAGTCTGGTCAAATTCGTTTCCCCCCATATAGACATTGTTCTATACATCGTGTTTTGGATGCATGCCAGGAGTTATTTCAAGCACTGAATTTGCATTTATTATTGGACAAAACTCAATTGAGGGGAAGCCAACATTATGCATCTCACGCTAGCCACTTAGCCATAGGGCCTGGTTTTATCTTGCATTTGCAAGTCCCGTGGATGGTGCAATGTCACTTATTCTACTTTACACTGATCGGGTTTGATGTCGTGTCAGTTAGGGCAGATTTGAGTTAACCTGCTGTAGCAAGTCGAGTTGAGTAACTAGCCAAAACTACAATACGTACCAGAGGAGTTAACTAGCTATAATTACAATACATACAGGAGTTGAGTTAACTAGCCAAGACATGCAAGAGGAATTGAGTTAACTAGCCATAACAAATACAATATATACAAGAGGAGTTAACTAACCATAATTACAATACATACTAGACGAGTTAACCGACCATAATTACAATACATACTAGAAGAGTTAACTGACCATAATTACAATACATACAAGAGGAGTTAACTAACCATAATTACAATCATGCATCTTAACTGACCATAATTACAATACGAGTTAACTAGCCATAATAATTGCAATACGTACAGGGAAAGAATGCATTTCCTCCCATGGAGCACTTGAGCTGGACTTGACTGGCACCCATCATTGCTGCACCTGTCACCAGCATACTCAAGGAGATAGAACCATTCACCAGTTCAGAATTTTCACTCAGAGACAATTCTAACGGACTCTCATGACGTTCATCTGATCTAATGTCAAAATCAAATACTCTGGTCCTATACAGTCTTGTCCTCCTGGCAATAATTAGCAACTTGTGCCGACCCTCCGGTAAATTCTTGGCATAGTACGGACTTTTGCCTGAATAATAAAAATAACGACTTCTGAATGGTGATGGATAGAATGTATCATTGCTGTTATTATTTCTGTTGTTGCTACTGCATTGCTTCGGCCATTTTGTAGTTGACATGCAAAGGGAAACCACATATTAGGTGGTTGAAGAGGTTCACACATGCCCGTATCTTAACCCCCCAACCCATAAAGATGTGAATGTATTATATATATATATGTGTGTGCATGTATAAGTATGAATATATATATATGTGTGTGTGTGAATATATGAATGTATAAATAAGGTGGCATCTTACTGCATGAATATCCTTACTTCACTGACAGAGGTCCCAGGTGGAACCGAAAATTTTGCACAAAAAATCATGAGCTATATCTCATGATGTCTACTTTTTGTTGTATGCATGCATGTGTGTATGCAATTATGCATGTATGTAATGTGTGTGTGTGTGTCTATGCATGCATATATATATTGCATGCTTATGTGTAAGAAGAAGTATGTTCACCCATAGGCAAATAAGAAAGGGTCGTCCATTCCAAATATGATTGGCCTCATGCGCAAGCATTCAAAATGTCACACTTTACACAATTTTTTGATAGAGCTACTTATTGCAGGGACATTTCAGCAAGAAGAGAGACACAGTCAGGAGTTGAGGAGGAGAAAAATCAGCAGATGAGGGACAGACTGGATCAGAGACAAAATAGATGAACTAATATGTAATCAAATATCAACTTCAAATCCCCCCCCCCCACACACACACAGAATTAGAGCCGGTGTCTCAACTATCAGTAAACACGAAAGACAAGAATACGATGTTGACTGCAACTTATGCTGATGGCTAATTCACTGTTTGCCAGATGGATTAGGTTTGTGTGGAGTAACCTGAAACACTCACAAGCTTGGCGTGTTTCAGCTTGCCATGCAATTGTTTCCACTTGAATCACTTGCTTATTTGATCATAGAGAAGGACGATGAGTGTTAATACTTACAGCTCCTGATCTCCGGAGTGGCTGTGGAGCCATCTAGCAAGACACACTTGTAGAATGCTTTGTTCCTAGTGCTGGTGAAGTTTACCTGCACCTCATCTCCAGCAAATACCATTACAGACCCAGAAACTATCGGAGCTACACCACAAAACAACAGCAACAAACAGCAGCTCAGTTAGTCCACTCTCCAGTTTTAATCCACATGGTGTAATGGAGAGCAATAATCTCAGCATATGCTCACCTTTGGGTGAGGAAGTCTTTGGCCGAGATTGATTGCACTGTGACATTGGGATGCAAAAAATTACTCGACAGAACAACGTTGACAGCAACAAAGTATTACTAAACCAGCCAATCAAAATGTTACTCACTTGAGCTAGGGAGTGCTGATCACTGACAACCTCGCATATATCAGTGCAGTTCTCCACTTCCTCATCCCTACACCGACACTTTTCACACACCTCCACCTGCCCCAGGGCATGCAAGGAGTGCCCAGAAACCAGAAATCCTACGAATAAATCTATTACAGTAACATTCCTAGAAACTAGTTGGTTTAAAGAATATGCCACCCCTCCAGAATCCAATGCCAGAGTGACATAGTCACGGAAAAGGTTTGTGGAAGTTGTGTCAATCGCAGGGGTAATTTCTCCAATGATGATTTCATAAGAGCCATTATTTCCAGGTACTATGCCTCTTTGATATCCGCTCAGTCCAAGGACTGAAATGTTTGCCGTGGAAGTGGTTATGCTCAAGCTTTCACCACCCACTGTGGCATCAAATAGGATGTCATTGACTCGAAGTAAACGAGAAATATCGCTTTTTGTGAGATCAGATTGTGTCACTAAAGTGCTCCTTTCTGTGTTGGCGACAAGATGCAACATCTTGGCTATGCCAGACGTGTTTCTGAATGGAGCATTCTGCAGCGCATACTCGATGGCCTGGTACCCATCACCATTGGACCCGTCCATCTGCAGTTCCCTCCTTGCAGTCACAAACGACTCGCTTGCGAAGAAAAAACCTCCGCTAATGTTCATATATTTTGACGGGGAGCGACTTCCTCGCACTCCAAACTGTACAACAGCATACCTGTTGGGAGAGGATGGTTTGACTCCAATATTTAGAGATTTGAGTTTTATTTCCAGTAAAGGAATTGCAGATTGGAGCCAAAGGTGATATTCGTTGACTGAGAATACTGCTGATATGACTAGCACCATGTCCACTGCTTGAGTTCCAGAGATTTGCTCTATCATCTTGTAGGTGAATGTTGGGGCAAGGGTGGGTGAAATGGTTTCTAAAAAAATAATGCAACACAGCAACAAGTAACATGATTAAGATTTTTTGTGTGTTTTTTTCTCTCCAAGACTGGTGTACTTCTGACCCTGCCTTTATTATTTGTTGGCCCTCTTGTTAAATGAGATTTCTAGAATGTTTGATTTGAGGAATTCAAGTACCTGGGTCATAGGAACGTCACCCACAACAGGTCAACAAACATCGACCTTGCAGGGCTGCCAAACTGCACTTTCTAATCAGACAGAAATGAGGAGAAGTGGGTATAATATTTATATATAGCTAAGACCATTTCTTTTATCGTGGAAAAAAACAAAAAAACTCGTGTTAAAACAAGAAGCAAGTTGTTTTCCCTTGTAAGAAACACTGATCGCAATAGCAGCAAACATGTGGACTGTAAAATGTTCACAAACTTGTTGCTGTTTGAGTATAGCAATATTCATTCAGAGACCTTGGATTCACATGCTAAAATCAAGTCTTTCCTACAGTGCGAGTTGGCAGACCTGCCGATGTGTTCATACAAAGTTACTTAATGCTTCTGTAAATATTGCAGCACTGACTTGAAAAATCCGATTTATTTGGTACTAATGGGTTTAATTCCCCGCTAATGTTACAAATAAGTTCAATTTACATAAATGAAACGGTCGGCCAACTTTATAACCTAATTGCAATCAGCAGTATCTCTGTTGGCAAATAGGAATCCTCCTCTTGATGAAAGAAGAGAGGATAGATTTCCAATTCTGGTGGCTGTAAACCAGACTTCAAGTGTATGTGAAACGCTTTGATCTATACCACAGCTATGCAAGTGCTCTGAAAGCAGGCAAAATTATATAGTCGGGTATATAGCTTAAACTAATCAGTGTGTATTTCAAGAGGGGTGAGAAATTACATAATGTATTTCCCATCAACTTAATGTTTATGTATATTTGACATATTTATATGTACAGATATAATATATTGAAGGAGCTGTCACGCACATACCATGTTTAGTAAAAACTTGAGAAAATTAGTTGCTAAAAATCAAATGACTGCCCTTCTTGGCAGTCGTATGGTTTTCTACTCGGCTCCTCCTTAGACTTTTAGCACAATTGGTGCTGTTGCTTGATCACTAGAAGCTTCCGCCTCAACGCCAATGGAAAGCTGCACTCCACTCCCACTATATAGCACACTCCGTGTGGTGATCCATCTCAAAAGCAATGGGAAGACTATAAGTTTTTCACATAGTTTGTGATAAATATTATTTATTGCATTATTAATCTTGCTGTATGCACCTGTCCAACTGTCCAAGCCCAAGCATATATTTACCTATCAATCACCACTCAATCACCGCTTTTTAATAACAAGGAAAAAATATTTAAAATGTTTACGCTGTCTAGACTAATGTCACCCACCCACATTTTTACAATATTCGAGAATGATTATAACGTGTATTGGTTGTTACTACTGCTGCCACAAAAAGTGGTAATCAGAAATGGACTGGACTTTTTCTACAGGCCAGAGAGGCTATTAAGAAAGTTGTGATGTGCAGTAGAGCTATTACATGCATCCAACCTACATACTTCAGCCTATCTCAACCCAGTGTGTGTGTCCTTGTAGCTATTGTCAACCTACTTCAACCTGCCTCAACCCAGTGTTATGTTGGTCCAGGTGTGTCCCATTGAGCTAGTGTCAACCTACTTCAACCTGCCTCAACCAGTGTGATGTTAGTCCAGTGTGTGTCCCGTAGAGCTAGTGTCAACCTACTTCAACCTGCCTCAACCCAATGTGATACTGATATTGAAATAACAATTTTCTCTGGACATTAAAATAAAAAAGTGTGTGTGTGTGTGTGTGTGAGAGAGAGAGGTTAACGTGTGTGCACATGTGTGTACGTATGCGCAATGCAAACTACAGACTACTGCAACTTCTGTCCAGTGTATTAGCCCAAACTACAGGTGAATACATACTCAATTCCTTACTAGCTTGAATACTCGAACCATTCCAATATCTATGGAACCTGTGAGCTAAAAACTAGACTATATGGTAAGTGACACCAGTTCTATGACTAAAATTTACTATACAAAACTTTATAGACTTTCTCTATGCCATTGAGTTGGCAGATTGAATGGATGTTGTATTTTCACCCACCATCACTTATACATAGAAGAATTGGCTGATACACTATCTGCTGTTCAATAGCTATAGACTTGTGTACTGGATAAACCTGATATCTTCACATTTGGTGAAACTTGCGTAGAGTTCTTCATTTAGCTACTTCAGTGTAATACTGTTAAACAATGGTTTAGCATTTCATCACCATGGAAACACGTTGAAAAGCTCTTCCTATATAGATGATTACGTGTTAAAGTGCATTCCAAAAGTCTTCAAAAAAAGTCTGAATAGAGTAAATTCCATTCAGCCTAACAAGCTTACTTTATTTAGAGCCACCATGGCGTCTTTGAGATTATTTAACTTAGACTTCTGGTGCCTCTTTGCCTTGCAAGGTTTAGTAGTTTTTGTGCATTCTACATAACTCAGTAATTACATAAGCAAGGAGAACAACGGATATGTTTGTAATGCAAGAAAATCCACGTGAAACTCAAAATATCACACATCTTAACAAATATATACAAAATTTGTTTTATAGGCTTAACAACAAACTGATGCAAATATTAGATTTGCTTGTTCTATGTACAGTCACATGTAAGTCACATGTTAGTCTTGTATATTGGTCTATTTGGACTTTTGCACGATTATTTGAACTTTTGCAAGATTTCTGCTTAGTTATAAATTTTTAATGCCAAATCAAGAGAGATGCTAAATTAAACTGGTTTAATACCACAGTTTTGAAATAAATCAACACGTGAAAACCTATTGCTAGTTTGTATATATATATATGACAAAATTATTGTAGTGTGTAGACCAGCTCCAAAATAATAGGAGCAGAGCCTACAGCGAGCACAACTCTGTGAGAACGCTGACCCATTAGTCAAGCTATAGATATGCAAGATGTCATAACAATCTCCACAGCTCCTACTTGAGGCTTGTCGGAATTAAAGTTGATGGCAGAACTATGAATGGTGGTTTAAAATTTAATGACTCTCCTCACCACTCCTCTGACAACTTGTTATCAGGTAGTAATAATCAAAAGGTAGTCTGGGTGCTTATTATTATATGCCAACTTCAGGCACCAGTGATAACTTGATGTCAATGACTGTTTAGTACAGTGTTCACACCACATTCTTCTCAAATGCTGAACAATGTCAGACCATCACACTACAGCTTGTAAAACATCTCACAAACAGAGAAGAAAGTACGGAATCACTCAATTCATAAACCCAGTTCATCTATTGGTGTTGAATCTTGGGTAGCTTTGTGCCAGTATAATGCTAGTTATGCACGAGTTATTTCCATGGGGCAATTGCAAGTAATTTGCAGATCCAATTTACTTCATGTCAGAATAATATACTTTATATGATATTATATAACTACAACTCAAATATGAGCCACACTTACCTGCTGTTGAAACTGTTGAACAATTACTCGATCCTGCAAATATGGAGATATGGTGAGTTTGTATGAGAGATCTGTCCATTGCAGCAGTTGTCTACGCAAACTTTCTCCATTGACAAATATTATATCCCACTCTTCCATTTCTTCAATGGCCTCCCCAAGAACATAACAACAAGCATAATCTGCACAGTGCTTACCTCCTGTACAACTGCCAGCTATGCTTCTGAAAAGTGAAGCTGATAGGAAAATCAGTGCAGTGTACAAGACACTCAGCCTTCTATAAATTTCCATTATGATCTTGCAAGATTATAGCTAGACAAAACAAAAAGTACAGCTTATTTCAAGATTCCAGACTTTGAAAGCTGAACTTCAACAAACAAGTCCAATATACACAAATACTACTACAAACTGCTCATTATATATCTGAAGTGAAGACATAGTTTTTCAATGGACACATGTTAATAAATCTGTGTTATATCCCATTCATTCCACTATATATGGTCAGTCTTGGACCCATTACCCTGTGGTGTGTAATTCAATGATTAAACATGAATCAATCAAGATTTCAGCATACGTCATCAAACAAGATCTAATGAGCTAATAGGCTGCCAAGAAATAACATTGGCGTTGGGTTGGGAGTGCAAACTACAGAGAACCCAAAACCACAAGCATAATCCTGCTGGCACACTGGGCGTATAAGCATTTGTTTTTTGTTGGCCAACAGTGAGCAATCTACAATCAATTATTGCAGGAGTTGCTGCTGACCATCTATATATTTTATGACACAATACTATATACAGTCCATGGAAAAAATGGACGTGCAGTTAATGCAAATACAACCACTAATGCAGAGAAGTAAAAAATGAAAGACTCATAAAAAATAAAATGGTGAAAATGCGGAGTAAAATAAAAGATGCATGAGTTTGTGAATGACTGCAGAAAGCATTACACAAAGATGTGTTTGTATAATGTTAAATGCATATAAGTGCCACTAATATTATGAGTTATCGGAGGTCCGTGATGGTGTTTGGTAAGTTGTTCAAGGGAGACTTGCATGGGCTCTGTCACACTATTAAGGCAATACGAGACCACAATTTGAAATCGGGGAGGGGTGGGGGGGGGACAAATATAAAATTCAAACCGTGCTACAAATTTAAAAAAAATGCCACACATAAATAGCGTGTAACATAACAACATAATAATAATTAACAATAATCATAAAACAAACTCCAAAGTTATTATTTGTTGCTGTGCACTTGTTCCACTTGAAGTGGTACGAGTAACTGTCTACTATATATGTAGGATGTTTCTGTCCCCGTGATTGCTGAATACTACAATGATAGGCATACTTGAAAGTCGGGTCATGCTCTTGAGATGTGCAAAACCAAGTGCTACTTATCACGTAGCATTAGTAGTATCACATATATACTGCACAGAGCCAGCTGCAGCTAAAAGATGACATATAATGAAGTTTAGTATATATTATATATATATATATAATCTATATATATCTTAAAAACAACTAATTATTTATAATAGTCATTACTATTACATTACTATTATATATGTAACTAGAATGCATAACTAATAAACGACAAATAATAATATAAAATGTCTGTGTATGGTGGAGGAGGGTCAAGTAACGAAGTCATCATTAGAGAAGAGGAGGGGGGCCAGTTCACATTTCTGAGTTTTGTCTGTCACGGGTGTTCATATTACTTTTACTAAGCAAATCAAAATATTGTAACAGCATGAAATTGAATACCTCGCTTTAAAAAGACTAATTGTGAATCTTCTAACATTTTACAGAGATGAGAAGTAGTGGGTCTGAGAATCCAGTTTTGATTTACAGGAGACGCCAGTGAACAAGCCAGAAGAGAGGACACCAATAACAACATTGGAAAGGACAGAGTGAAGCAGAAAACGGAGTTAACATAAATGGTCGGAGACAAAAATAATGATGACATGACCAAAACAGAATTAAAAGGTAAGGGATGCATTAATGTCTAGACAGGCGGTCATTACCACTCAAGATGGCAACCACCCAGCCATCGAGCAGAATGTTAGAGAACACGACAGGAAACCTTCACTGTGACAACAGTTGAGGAGCAGCTGCTACGAGTAGCGCAGAGCACTGATATGCACGTCAGAGCACATCTGCATGTTTATTACTTTTAGATGTGGAAGCAGCATCGATCTTTCCCTGGCCGGCTCTCCCACACAAATGGGCATATTCTCTTTACATGCTTGGGTAGCTGGAATGAGAAGAGGATGCTGGTTATCAGAGAGGTATCTGGTGTCAAGATTGCCTCAGGCTGTGTGGGGGTAACTGGTACGATGGAGGAGACAAGCGAGATATCTGGTAAAGTGTCTGTGTATGGTGGAGGAGGGTCAAGTAACGAAGTCGTCATTAGAGAAGAGGAGGGGGAGAACTTGAGCCAGAATCCAGTTCACATTTCTGAGTTTTGTCTGTCTTTGTGAGCATTTGGCTTTTGATCAGAAATGACCAGTACAGATACAACCATTCCTGCGACATTCCTGGGATATGGGGGTTTATCCTGGGATGCCCCCTAGTGAGGGTGACTGACTATACATGGATCCTGGAATACTTATACTAGTGACTACCTTGGCCCAAGAATATTCTTAGCCCTAGAATAGTCATGTCTATCCCTAGAACAGCCATGTCCTTGCCCTAGAATATATAGCCACATCCTAACCCAGATTCTAGGATCAATGTGTACAGCCAGTCACTCTCTCTAGTGACAATGGATAATCCCAATATTCTTGGATGTCATACGAAGACAGGCATTTCCTTAACAGCTTTGACCAGAGCATGTCCACTAATCCCTCAAAGCCTGCAATCACCTCACCCTACAAACCCAAACTACTCACATTATCATCACCACCTACTCTGGCTGTCGCTTCTCTCCACCTCACCACTCCCTCGGTTCAACCTCTGCCTCCTGGAAACAATTAACACTAGTGCACGCAGCAGCTTTCCACTCATTGCTCGGCACACACTAAGACCCTACACACCTGTAGGGATCAGTGAATGTTTTCCGAGGGGTTCAATGTTAGCATATGTTGATAAACAAGAATTTGTAGGGGGGGAAAGGAGAATATTCATAATGTATAATGAATAGAGAATGCTATACTATCAGTATGCTCTCCTTCGAGATTTTGAATTCAAACTACCAGCATGAAGCCTCTTGAAAAGACCCTCTTACCGTGTGTGTAGGGAATAATAATCACTCTGTTGGTGTATTACCTTAACCTTGATGAGTGATCTTCCATCAAATGACAACAGAAGGAGGCACTGTTTAAACACAAGCCCGAGGGGAGTGAAGTGCAAAGCACGTCTACATATATACACAGTCAGGAAGAATCAACATCCGGGCTCGTTTTTGAAGATAGGGTGTGACACACTGTGCAATTTACTTATAATTCATTTTATTTAAAAGCTGTAGACGCAACAAGCATGCAGATCTCCATATATGGAGACAGAAATTGTCAAATTGCATTGAAGGCTGCCACAGAAGTTGAACCACGGTAAGACATCAAAAAGACACGCGGACGAGACAACACCCACGCAATCCACTCTGTTTGCAGAATTGTCCAGAGACAACATTAGTTAGTTTATTGGCAACACTCACTCCCATAAACATTAAAGAGCAAACTTCAACAACAACCCTTAGAAACAACACGAAGACACTTCCAACAAGCACTCGCTCAGCAACACACAATAATTAGGTCATGTATTTTAACGAGACATTTCCCAGGAGCACTTCAATTAGGCCCCCCCCCCCCTATGCTGTGTGTAGCATGGGAAGGGCAGTGCGAATTATCTAGATGCAGCAAAAATGCCCTACGTAGCCATCGCCCCAAACACGGTGGCATATCAGTGACTTGGATGTATTGAAAAACTACAAGGAAAATGGGCTAGGTTTTCGGCAGTCAATTGACTTTCTCGCAACAAACTCTCAGTTGACTATACAAAATTACAGTGACCTTCTCAATAATCAACTTGAAAGTTACTCTCTCGACGTTTCGACTAGATGCCCTAGCCTTCATAAACTCCAGCTTGTTCCAGTCGAAATGGTGAGAAAGTAAACCTCAAGTTCACCATTGAGAAGGTCATTGCAACAACTTTCTCGATAGTCATACTTTATAATCATACTCCCTCGGCATTTTGCCTAGATGCTCGAGCCTTTTCATCAGACCTAGTCCTTAGTTACTTTGTTGTTGCTGCCATTTATTTCTTCCACTAGGACTCATTTTCCAAGTCAACTCCAGCTCCTGATACATCCGCCCTTTCCATTTCAGCTTACCACTGCTACATACCAGTATTTACACTTCCATGGAAGGCATTAACACTAGTGGATGTATGTGGAAACAAAGTCGCAGCGTTAAACTAAGTTTACAAGTTACTTGTTTGCGATGTCCGAGTAAGTGGAATTTGCACTTTTTATAACAACTCCACTAGCACAGGAGGCCACTACACGTCACGTAATTTTATTTTTTTGCTATCACTCAACACACCGTAAAACTGGTTTCAAATTGCAAGGTCCAAAAAAGCAAGCATAAAAATACATATATAAATTACACAAAAAACAACACCCCAAATTTGTAACACTCACCATGCAATACTTATTGCGACATTTCCAAATGCAAGACCAAATAGTGTGTCACCTCACACACACTCAAGTTCACTTGTGAAACCTTCACACACAAGATAGAGAGAGATACTTTGTGAAAATAAAGAACGTTTTAATGTTTCAAATTCTTGAGAACATGGTGTCAACATCGTAACTAGTGCACACTTTAAAAAAATGCTTTTTTAATTTAATTGATTAATTAGTCTATCCTGAAGGTATGAGACGCACATCCAAATTCAAAGTATTATTAACAAGACTTTAAACAACCATTGACTGTATATTTAAATACCCCCTCTTGGGGAAAAGTAGCGTTATTGAGTCAACTTGAGGAAACTACACAACATTTCTAACTGTTTGCAAAGCAGCGTTACAAAACGTCTCCCGACCTATTTCTTCTTTTTCCTCCTTTTGTCCTCAAAAGCTAGACTTCCCTCGTGTGGCACATGGACATCGTCCGAGTATACCTCTTCCGGCTGAATCAGCGAAGGATTTGGAACAAAAGTTGGGAATGGGGCATCGGTGAAGTTTGTTTTCATTTTGGCGTCTGTCACTCTCACGTAGGTATTCGTGTGTCCGGGAACCGGTCCCTTGACATAGACGACGTTGTACTTTGAATTGACACGAAACACCTGTCAGTGTCCAGTGATTAAACAAAATAATCCATCAAGTGTTACTCAATGTTACAACAAGTCAAGCATTCACAACAACTGTACATGTTAGCGTAAGGTTAACAGGCTGTAGGTGAAAATCAAATGCACATGGTAGGCTTTGAGAATTGTATGTATGTAGTGGTGGTCATGCTAGATTGTTGTAGAGAGTGGCAGCTCATGCTAGATTGTTATAGAGTGGCAGCTCATGCTAGATAGTTATAGAGTGGCAGCTCATGCTAGATTGTTATAGAGTGGCAGCTCATGCTAGATTGTTACAGAGTGACAGCTCATGCTAGATTGTTATAGAGTGGCAGCTCATGCTAGATTGTTATAGAGTGGCAGCTCATGCTAGATTGTTATAGAGTGGCAGCTCATGCTAGATTATTACAGAGTGGCAGCTCATGCTAGATTATTATAGAGTGGCAGCTCATGCTAGATTGTTATCGAGTGGCAGTTTGTTGCTGCCATACTCAATAAAAGTGAAGACATCTTCTGTTTGCACGTTTGACAAATGCAAAGTCTATGTCAATCCCAAGGCAATGTACTTGACATGGACTTGAGATTCAGCCAATGAGCATTACTCTTTTTGGTGTGTTTTGTAATGATCCTCCTGCACTGAACTATGTCAGTTATGCTGGTTTACGTTCCTTGGACGAATCAGATTTCAACTGTACATCTCACCTTGAGGCACTTTGACGTCACTCTCTTCCCTCCCATGCGTCCTGCCATGCGTTTCCCCGGCCAAATTCTGCCCGGGTCTTGCCCCCCACCTGTAGCTCCCATTTTGCGATGGGTCTTGGTGACCCCGTGAGAGGCTGGCTGTCCCTTCATGTGGTGTCTCTTCATTACTCCCTGGAAACCTTTGCCGATGCTGTCGGGGACGAAAGGCTCAAGTGAGGAAGGAGATGAAGGCAAGGAGAAAGAGGAGAAGTGAGGGTGGGGAAAGAGAGAGGAGAAGGGAGGGTGGGGAAAGAGAGGGGTGAGGAATGGAGCGAGTACGAGAGATAATGTGAGTAATGAAAGGAAGAGAGAGAGAGAGAGGAGGGGATGCAAGATAGAGGTTGGTACAAGAATGTGGAGAGGACAGTGAGAAAGAACGAGTGGTGGAAGAAATGAAAGGAAAATAACAACTAACACGGAGACCACTTCTCGTGGGATTGAGATGTTCCTCACCTTTTAGAACAGACGTCCACAAATTGTCCGGGTGCAAAGTGCGAGGCAAAGAGTTGGGTCCCCACAGGTAGCAAGGCATCACGTGTCACTCTAAACTCCATCAGCTTCCTCTTGGGAGTCACACCGGCCTTCTGATACTGGCCCAGTACTGGCTTGATCACCTGGGGGGGAAAAAAGGGGGAAAAGGGGGGGGGAAAGGGGGGGAAGGAGGGAAAAAAGGGGGGGAAGGGGGGGAAGGGGGGAAAAAGGGGGGGGAAGGGGAAAAAAATAAGAAAAAAGGGGGGGGGGGGGGGGGAAAGAAAAAAGGAGAGAGAAAAAAGAAGCATGCAATAACAGCAAAAGCAAATTTGCAGAAGCAAAAACATCTGAAACCACGCAACACACAAACAACAACAACACACAAACAACAACAACAAAAAGGAAATAGGTAATCATTTTTAAAGATTTATCTTTCAAATCGGCTTTTTGGTTTTTGAAGCCAATGTTTCAACTCAAATGCTTCTTTCTTGATCAGGACAAAATTCAGAACCAAAAAAGCCGATTAAAGATAAATCTTATAGGCACACATCGTCCTTCACATTTTTGATCTTTGGATGGTCAATGGCCCCAACCTGTAGGGCGTAGTAGCCCTCTTTCTTTCTTGTCCTCACCGTGACAACCTGATTGTCAATCATCTATGGCAACCACATCAACAACAATACAAGTGGCTAGCAATGCATACAGGCACTCTAAACATGAATCAAATCACTTCATATATATATATATTTTTTTAATGCCTAGATGACCCCTCCCCATTTGACGAACCATGGCTAGTATAACCAATGGCGAATGTATGTGCTTAGGATTTTTGGGGGCACTGGTAATTATACTTTTATCGATAAAAATTGTTTATTTTAATATTTATTATTATTATTATTATTAATAAAAAAATGTGGCGATCATATAGTTTCCTGCTTGGTTTCTCCCGGGGAGACACGCAGAAAATTGGCAGCTGCCTGAGCAGCAAACTTGCCGCACCCCAATCCCATCCGTGGTGGCCCTTATGAAAAGCAAGAGGCAAACTACAACTCTGTGTGCAAACTTTTGCATTAGTGCTTATGGGATCTATTACTTTATGTATCTCATTACAATGCTGCTTTATACTTATAGTATACCAGATACTTCCTGTAATCTACTAGACACCAGTGTAAATTACATGCAGAATTTTATATTATGTGTTTCTAGGAGCTACTTGCAATAGGTGGTCTCGGGGGTGGGCATGAAATAGCTAACCTCTAAACGAGTCAACCATAAAATAAGTTTTAGTCCAGTAGCAGCATTTTTAACATTTTACAATGACCTTCTCAAGCAATTATTTTGCACTTGGAGCATCTTGAATACCCTGTTCCGACACATGCATGCACTAGAACAACAGCAGCCAGACACACTTAGTGCCAGACCTAGACGAGATTCGGCAGACTTCAACCTACTCAACCCAACATTGGTCCATTGTGCGTCCCCATAGAGCTATTGTCAACCTACTTCAACCTGCCTCCACCCTGTGTGATGTTGATTCATTATGTGTCTCATAGAGGTATTGTCAACCTACTTCAATCTGCCTCAACCCCCGAGTGATATTGGTCCAGTGTGTGTCCTATTGTCAACCGACTTTAACCCGTAGTGATGCTGGTCCAGTGTGTTCCCACATAGATATATTGTTAATCTATTTCAACCTGCCTTAACCCAGAGTGATGTTGGTCCAGTGTGTCCCCATAGAGCTATTGTCAACCTACTTCAACCTGCCTCAACCCAGTGTGATGTCGGTCCTGTGTGTGTCCCCATAGAGCTATTGTCAACCTACTTCAACCTGCCTCAACCGAGTGTGATGTTGGTCCAGTGTCCCATATAGCTGTTCCATTAGATTCAATCTGCCCTGCCACTTAAACCAGCCCAATGTTGATCCAGTGTATCCTACAAACCTTGATTCAACTAACATTGATCCCATGCAGCATCAAAAATGCCATCATCGACTAACCAAGGCAGACTACGTGCTCTGCAGAGACGAATATTATAATACTAAACATAAGACTTAGCTAGTCGTCACGAATGCAAAGAACGTTCTCTCCCGGTACACAATTGACGCCCCAAAGAATTGGGACGCTTCACTCAGGTGCTAGGAATGGTAATTGGATAATTGGCCTTGCTTATGCAATAGCCACGGTACTGGGCGAGGCCTAGCACCCATTTAGCGATACAAGCTACATCTTGGCAACATTGAATCCCCCCAAAAAAAGGAAAAAAACAAGAAAAAAACACAACTTCTTTAATGAGAATTCAAAACAAAGAGGTATTGCTTGGGCATTCTCTAGAGTACGACCAAGGTGGACTGTGCCGGTCAATTTTGAGATGTTTTTGTTAACCAGCCCAGATAGCACCCATTTAGCGATACAAGCTACATCTTGGCAACATTGAATCCCCCCCAAAAAAGGAAAAAAACAAGAAAAAAACACAACTTCTTTAATGAGAATTCAAAACAAAGAGGTATTGCTTGGGCATTCTCTAGAGTACGACCAAGGTGGACTGTGCCGGTCAATTTTGAGATGTTTTTGTTAACCAGCCCAGAGTCTCTCGTTAACACCTAACATTTGGAGAGCAGTGATAATTCACAAGTGTAGAGAAGCAGTGTGCCGGGTCAATTTTGATTTTTCAACGCCCTCAATTTTGCACCACGTGTCTGACCAGGTAATAAATTTTTAACGCCTATTCAAATGAGCTATTGCGTGCTCTAGAGCTTCCTCTAGCCACTCGTATCATTTTCAATTTTTTTTGCACTTTGCAACTCGGAGTGGTTTCTGTGGAGGTTGCGGTGATCAGATTTTTTAGGTCCCTCCGCTTTAGTAACTTGCCTATAGTTATACCTAATGAAGCATTTTTAGTATCAAAAGAGAGCACACAGAGAGACCTATCTTTTGAGCTATATATCAAGTCCATACCATGAAGTTTGCAGAATCTACGGAGCTCTAAAGTTGTAACCACGGGAAAAGGAAAATTTTATTTTTATTTTTAGAATAGTCCCCCCTAACACCTAGTCCCCCCTAACACCCAACATTTGGAGAGCAGTAATAATTCACAAGTGTAGAGAAGCAGGGCTAGGGCTAGGGCTAGCAGGGTTTCTAACAATCAGGAATGTACCGGGGGTGGGGGGGGGGGGGGGGGGGAGAGAGAGAGAGAGACAGGCCAGAGCTTTGGACCCCTAAAAAGGGTAATTCAGTGCTATCTAAAAATATATTTACACTTACTACTCTGTGGAAATTCTTTCACCATTCACCCCAAAGAGCTGAGGGTTTGAAGGAGGTCCAACGTGTACTCAACATGGCCTAGTTAAAACTCATCAAGCCACCTGACACATGTGGGTGGTCTCTAACGATGTGTAAAAAACAGTGAAAGAGAACTGTAGTGCAATTATGCTTGCTCTCAATGACATCTATGAGCAGACACACGAGCCAGAAGCATTGGGTGGTAAGTAAAGGTTCGAGTAAGAAGTCAACAGTTTGGGCTCTATTTCTCCTCGATTACGTCATGCCTCAAGTAGCGAAACTTTGCAAAAACTCTGCAAACCTTGATGTAATCATCACATCATCCTCCCTTGTTGACGCAACTTTACATACCATGCACTTAATGGTGCACTGTTTACTGCTGCTAACTAATAGGTACTGGAGTTGCAGAACCTTGAAGCAAGTCTGGAGGAAGCCACTGATACAAAGATCATCATGGCTGATATTAAATCCTTCCAAGACACTGTGGCTTCATTTTCATCTGAAAAGTAACATTTCCAGTCGTTTCAGTTCTCAAGATGTTGTATCTGTTGCATTTCAAAAGAAAATTCCCACTCCAGAATCTTCTGGATATCAGCATTATGGTGAAGATGTGGTGGACATTCTGATGAGTGATTATGGAGTGGCCAGAACAGCAGACACCCTTGAAGGTGAAGAATACTCTAAACCAGCTCTCTGAAATTCACCTGAATGCAAGACTTTCCGACATTACCTCACTCAACAGCCAAAGGAAGATTTAGCATCATAATTGCAAGAACTGGTGACCAACGAAATGCTCATAACCAGGGCTTCATTTAGAAAATTGTCCAAGGGGGGGGGGCAACTGGAGGAATCTGGATATTAAGGGGGGGCATGATGTCAAGCACTTATCAACATCAATAAGAATTTTAATAATATAATTTCCAAGGGGGGTGCAAAAAGGTTCCAAGGGGGGGCAGTCACCCCCCCCCCCCTCCCCTAAATGAAACCCTGCTCACAACAATGTTTCTCAACTTAAACACTTTGGCTAACATAAGTCTATCAATTCCAGTTGGCACTGAACGAAGTTTTTCAAAGATGAAGATAATTAAAACCAAGTTGAGGAATGGCATAAGGAGAAACAAACCTCTCTTATTTAAATGAAGATAGCTGTAGCATCAGCACAAACATTATCTGATGATGATTTAGATAACATTATAAATGTTTGGCATAGAAAGAATAGAACTGGTTGTGTAACATCCTTTGTATGTGCCATTTAACTTCGCTAAACTTGTTCCCTCAGAAAATTAAAAACAACCTGGGGGGGGGGGGTCCCCTGAAAGAATCACCGACTAATTGTGTGATGTTTTCCTTGGCTGGTTGGACGGAGTACACTGCTAGATCCTATTGACACAACTTCACCTTACGTAACTAATGTCCCTCCTTCACTACATCTAGCAGACATGAGGTCAAGTGCTCATAGAGGAGGCTCATAGAAAGCAGGTGAGTTTTCTCGTTACCATGTACTGTAAATGTTGGACATGAAAACAAGCTCCATTGCCTCTGGCACTTATATTACGATGGCGCTTACAAAACAAACAGCTGGTCGACATATCCTTTGGGAAAGACAAGATCGGATGGCAGGAACTCCCGGAGCAAGTGGCGGCTTTCAAACAGGTTAGAAGCATAAGGGAAGAAAGGGAGAGAAAAAATCCGCCATTTACGAGATTGCAGATCAAACAGCGCTAACCATCCAAGCACAACTTACACTCCAGGTAAGTGAAGGTGTAATCTCACCGAAAGCCGTTTTCTATCATTTAAAGAGTACAAACAGTTTCATAATGTCAAAAAGGAAGCTAATGTGCCATTTTGACAAGAATGAGCGATTTCAAACAGTTTACCTCAAAATGCTCAAGAATGTCCTAAATAAAATTGAGTGGGAGTGGTTGAGTGGGAGTGGTTCCACAATGGTTGTCAACATGTTTTGAGTTGAGTTAAGGAGTGCACCAGGTAGGCTTGGAAAGAACTATCGCTAGGGCATAGGACCTAGCTCAAACCCCTAGCCTAGCCCCTAGCTAATCCTTACCTACCTAGCTCAAGCCCCTAATCCTTACCTACCTAGCTCAAGCCCCTAGTCCTAGCCTACCTAGCTCAAGCCCCTAGTCCTAGCCTACCTAGCTCAAGCCCCTAGTCCTAGCCTACCTAGCTCAAGCCCCTAGTCCTTACCTACCTAGCTCAATCCCCTAGTCCTAGCCTACCTAGCTCAAGCCCATAGTCCTTAGCCCCTAGTCCTAGCTCAAGCCCCTAGTCCTAGCCTACCTAGCTCAAGCCCCTAGTCCTAGCCTACCTAGCTCAAGCCCCTAGTCCTTACCTACCTAGCTCAACCCCCTAGTCCTAGCCTACCTAGCTCACGCCCATAGTCCTTAGCCCCTAGTCTACCTAGCTCAAGATGTCCTAACGAAATCCCTAGTCCTCATTCCAAGCACCATAGAACCACACCCACTAAATTTCACATATATTTTGTTATTCTCACGCCCAGTCAGTCACCAAGGGTTCGGCAGCAGCAGTGCCAGTAATGATTGGTGCTGTTGGACTTGACTCGAGATGGCTATGTTCCAAAGTAAAATAAATATAGAGAGTGGCACTATATCAGTACCTGCAGAACAGTTACAGCTTGAGAGGTCCCCTCTTTATCCCACATCTGAGTCATCCCAAGCTTGATAGCTATTAGTCCTGTTCTTCGTGAAACCTTCGTCCATTTTTTCTCCTTCAGCACTGGGCCCAAAGAAGGTGTCTCGCTAATTTCTCCGACTGGGGAACCTGGTAACAGGCTTTCACTAGCTGAAACCTCAGCTGTTTGAGACGCGCAGGTGGTGTATAGCGGCGTAGTCTTCACTGCACCTCTTAGTAGGTTATTCAAGCTTCTACAACAGTTCAAACTTCTGGAGAATATCCTGAAAACTTCCATTACCTTTCTTCGCCGAGCTGGCCACGTGGCATTACTCCAAATGAGGCGCAGTGCATTACAATGGCAGAAGAAAAAAGTTATGTAAGACTCCAAGAAGAGCTTGCTAAGGTAAAACTGCGAAAACGCAACAAGCTGTTACATTGACTCGTACACTTATTTTCCAAGGCTTTGAATTTGAGCAGAGAAAGAATTGGGAAGTGGTGAGAACAAAACCTGTTTAGTTTCCATGTTCTGTGTACTATATATAATATTATGAGCTAGAGTCATCTATCATAGTGGGCCACTTAATACTGAATGGGTCACGTGTCCTAATTATAAACAAAAAGAATGAGTAACTAACCCATCCTAGATTTAATGGATCACTCTGGCATGAATATATATATATATTTTAAATGAATGAGTTACCTGTCAAGTATACAAACAACAACAACAACAACCCTGCCCCAGATTAAGGGGGAAAAGTGAGCCATGGATATGAGTAGGAACAATATCTTCCTGCATGTTTGAACATTGGTTCCATCTAAAACATCTTTTTACATGTTGAAGTTGGTATTTGTTTTGAGTCTTGAACCCGTGATTCTTAAGGTCAGCGGTGTGTACTCCACCTCTTTGTTTGGGGTACTCCTCAAGTTGGGGGGAGGGAAATCAACTTTATAGTGCCTACACCTACAATTTTGATCCTGGAACACAAGGTCCTCATACTAAGCTTGGCCCAATGTCTCGTCCTGTAGTTAAGCATCACCATGGGAATAATAGAGGGGGCTGGAATGGAGGAATGGAGTTGAACTAAGATAAAAAATTTAAAAAACTATGTATATATATATTTGCTTATAGGGAAAGGTTCAAAGGTGACTACGAAGCATTGCAAGCGAGGCTGTATACGCTACCCGACAAACTCACTCATGATGTCATGGTAACATATGAAAGAACCCCCTACATACATGTATAACCTCCTATGACGAGCTCTGTTATGTATGTAAAGGAGACCAGTTCTCTACCACTTTGGTTCCATTGTACCAACTTTCGAGGGTCTTAGTGTGCTTATCCTGGAGTAGTCCTTGTGAAGCTAGTCTGACCCTGTCAGTTATGGGCTCGAGACATTTTTATTTACACTTGTGGTGGTTTCAAAACCACCAATGAAGCTGGGGTTTTATATTATATGGAGCAATTCAATGCATGTGGTTTCTATGCTATTTACAACATTCAGGTCCTTGTTAAGTGTCTTTACTAATCTTTGGTTGCTATGGCTATGACCTTCTAGTTAATGTCATGGGGACCTTGATCTCGGTGTCTAATTATGATTTTTTTTTGCTGTATTCTCTCCCAAATTCTCTCCCAAGTTAAAAGTTGCTGTTTTTTAAGCACATAATCTCTGTGCATGGCAAAAAAAAAGTTTCCGTATCATGAGATTGAGGTACAAAGTTTAGATAGTTATTGGCAAGCGAGCAATCCCTCGGTGGGGAGTGTTATGGAAAACTTGATATAGCTGCACATGGCGTGTTTGTATGTTTGTTTGTATTTATCAGGCATTCACCCGTAGAAAAAAAGTGGGCTTATGTAAATCGGGAATGGTCGTCATGGTGAAGAGAACAATCGAGAGAACACCTGGCAACAGATTCTGGGCTGCACGTGTGAGAAGGGACGGTTAATAGCCGATGCAACCTCTTACCAGATAACAGAACAAGCCAGCCTGAAATACAACAAACAACAAATCCTAATAGACCCCCCACAGCTTTCTAAAACCACCTCCCCCATGGACCAATAGTAATTTGCTGCACAGGCAGGTGAGAGCGGGCTGCATGGCTGGCAGGAAAGGATGTGAGAGCCATGGTTACTTGGTTCATCAACATGCTCTAGCCTTTTTCTCTTCCTTTGCTCACCACTCGATGCCCAGCATTCATTACTGGTACCTTATCCGTGTAAATGATTCTCCCCTTGTCCCCCCTAGCATTTGAGATCAATTTCTCAAGGTGCCCACCAAATCCTTGCCTTTGACCTAACCCTGCCCCTATCCTTAGCCATAGTCCTAGCCTCATATCCTACCCTAACCCTAGCCTCCTACCCTAGCATTAGCCTTCTCCCCTACCCTAGCATTAGCCTTCTCCCCTACCCTAGCATTAGCCTTCTCTCCTACCCAAGCACTAGCCTTCTCTCCTATCCTAGCATTAACCTTCTCTCCTACCCTAGCATTAGCCTTCTCCCCTACCCTAGCACTAGCCTTCTCTCTTACCCTAGCACTAGCCTTCTCTCCTACTCTAGCACTAGCCTTCTTTTCTACCCTAGCATTAGCCTTCTCTCCTCTACCCTAGCACTAACCTTCTCTCCTACCCTAGCACTAGCCTTCTCTCTTACCCTAGCACTAGCCTTCTCTCCTACTCTAGCACTAGCCTTCTCTCTTACCTAGCACTAGCCTTCTCTCCTACTCTAGCACTAGCCTTCTCTCTTACCCTAGCACTAACCTTCTCTCCTCTACCCTAGCACTAGCCTTCTTTTCTACCCTAGCATTAGCCTTCTCTCCTCTACCCTAGCACTAACCTTCTCTCCTACTCTAGCACTAGCCTTCTCTCTTACCCTAGCACTAGCCTTCTCTCCTACTCTAGCACTAGCCTTCTCTCTTACCCTAGCACTAACCTTCTCTCCTCTACCCTAGCACTAGCCTTCTTTTCTACCCTAGCATTAGCCTTCTCTCCTACTCTAGCACTAGCCTTCTCTCTTACCCTAGCACTAGCCTTCTCTCCTACTCTAGCACTAGCCTTCTCTCTTACCCTAGCACTAGCCTTCTTTTCTACCCTAGCATTAGCCTTCTCTCCTCTACCCTAGCACTAACCTTCTCTCCTACTCTAGCACTAGCCTTCTCTCTTACCCTAGCACTAGCCTTCTCTCCTACTCTAGCACTAGCCTTCTCTCTTACCCTAGCACTAGCCTTCTCTTCTACCCTAGCACTAGCCTTCTCTCCTACTCTAGCACTAACCTTCTCTCCTCTACCCTAGCACTAATCTTCTCTCCTACTCTAGCACTAGCCTTCTCTCCTACCCTAGCCCTGGTCATGTAAGACCTTTGAAGTTTGGATATCCACGGGTGATTGCGGAAATGTCCACGCTGGACCTACATGACAGTCCTAGAACGGTGGTCGACTTGAGACAAAAACCAGATGTGCAAAAATATGTCAATGCTTAATATTAGTACCTACCAATGATTAGTACCTACCAATGCTTAATATTAGTACCTACTAATGCTTAATATTAGTACCTACTAATGCTTAATATTAGTACCTACTAATGCTTAATATTAGTACCTACTAATGCTTAATATTAGTACCTACTAATGCTTAATATTAGTACCTACTAATGCTTAATATTAGTACCTACTAATGCTTAATATTAGTACCTACTAATGCTTAATATTAGTACCTACCAATGCTTAATATTAGTACCTACCAATGCTTAATATTAATATCTACCAATGCTTAATATTAGTACCTACCAATGCCAATGCTTAATATTAATATCTACCAATGCTATTAGTATCTACCAATGCTTAATATTAGTACCCACCAATGCTAGTATCTACCAATGCTTAATATTAATATTAATATTAGTATCTACCAATGCTTAATATTAGTATCTACCAATGCTTAATATTAGTTCCTACCAATGCTTAATATTAGTATCTACCAATGCTTAATATTAGTATCTGCCAATGCACATACCAATGCTTAATATTAGTACCTATCAATTCTTAACTCTTCTCCCGGTGAGTTTATTTGGAAAAAAATTAAAAATTGAACATTAAGTAAATTGAACATTAAGTACAAATAAATTGATATTAAATCAGAAGTTAACAAAAGTCCCTAGCAACCATATACCACAAGATAACTCTTATGTTGGACATTTACTGTGGTCAATTCATGTTGCTAGGTAACGAAACCACACATGTATGAATATCATTATAATGCAAATATCAATTTAAAAAATCGTTTGTATATTATTGTATTGTAGATGATAGATGATAAATATCCTTCTATTTTCAGCCAACTTTAGGAACAACTGAGATTTGCTGTGGTATGACAAACATTTGCCTGACTAAACAGAGAGGGCTACTGTATAGAATTCCCATAACCAATAATATTGATACAATGTACACAGAGTCAAAGAGCAATTATACGATACAATACTCTGTAATTACATACTCATAGTCTGATATTCAAGTGATATAAACTAGACAAAGTATACAATTTGGTGATAGGTTACAAAAAAAATTATAATGAGGAGTTACAGCCAGTATTGCACAAGGTTATGATATTTGAAGTAACAATTACGGTCCTTCAATATGCAAAGATGGACATCACAACACATACATTTCGCCCTCGTCCCAGGAGTCGGAAGATTACCCCTTGCCATACATACTAAACAGTGCCATGGTATTATCTCCGTCATGGTCCATCACTTGCTCCATCAAACCTGAACATGTTAGAGTTGTTATTCGTCAACTTCATAGACAAGTCAAGGAATCAAGTACAGCTAGAACTATAAAGGAAAGTAGGCTATTACACGGGTGTAGCTAACACCATGATTTAGCTAGCTCTACAGACTATCAGGCTTTATATATAGCTAGCAAAGTACATTGACTTACCAGGAGGACTACCAGGATCAATGCCTTCACCTCCAACAGCCATAGCTTCGTCCATACTGCCATGGTTTCGATTGGAAAAGTCTCTGCCGAGTAGCTCTACTTGGTCACGATCCAAACTGGGCTGTCCACGGTAGGCATAGATAGCTTCACTCTCCCCTTCCTCAGATTCATCGTCAGACAACCCGAAGTCGTTGTCCAGGACCGCTGTGAGCACCTCATCAAAAGATAGCCTTTCGACCATTTTCAAATCTGGCAGAATTGACCCCTTGAACTTTATGGCGGGATTTCCCTAGTTACCATGGCGCTATAGATGTATAATTTTGAATGTAGCTGCAGTTAGAATAGCGCTATTTTGCAAAACAACCCAATGATTTATTTTTTATGATTTTTCAAAGGCAATCCATATGGCGCTTACACCGGGAGAAGAGTTAATATTAGTTCTTACTCTATCAATGCTTAGTCTCTGGCTTCAGGCTTTCATATCCTGAATGAATTTACAGCTGGTTTCAAGTATTCTGTAGGTAATTAACTGTTTCTTTGACTTTTGCTAACTGAGTATACCTATAGCTTGTTGCTAGAGAAACATGGAGAGTGGAAGTCACTTAGGACTGAGCCTACCTGTGAGCTTGCTGCTAGAGAAACATGGAGAGTGGACGTCACTTAGGACTGAGCCTACCTGTGAGCTTGCTGCTAGAGAAACATGGAGAGTGGAAGTCACTTAGGACTGAGCCTACCTGTGAGCTTGCTGCTAGAGAAACATGGAGAGTGGAAGTCACTTAGGACTGTGAGCTTGCTGCTAGAGAAACATGGAGAGTGGAAGTCACTTAGGACTGAGCCTACCTGTGAGCTTGCTGCTAGAGAAACATGGAGAGTGGAAGTCACTTAGGACTGAGCTTACCTGTGAGCTTGCTGCTAGAGAAACATGGAGAGTGGAAGTCACTTAGGACTGAGCCTACCTGTGAGCTTGCTGCTAGAGAAACATGGAGAGTGGAAGTCACTTAGGACTGAGCCTACCTGTGAGCTTGCTGCTAGAGAAACATGGAGAGTGGAAGTCACTTAGGACTAAGCCTACCTGTGAGCTTGCTGCTAGAGAAACATGGAGAGTGGAAGTCACTAAGGACTGAGCCTACCTGTGAGCTTGCTTCTAGAGAAACATGGAGAGTGGAAGTCACTTAGGACTGAGCTTACCTGTGAGCTTGCTGCTAGAGAAACATGGAGAGTGGAAGTCACTTAGGACTGAGCCTACCTGTGAGCTTGCTGCTAGAGAAACATGGAGAGTGGAAGTCACTTAGGACTGAGCCTACCTGTGAGCTTGCTGCTAGAGAAACATGGAGAGTGGAAGTCACTTAGGACTGAGCCTACCTGTGAGCTTGCTGCTAGAGAAACATGGAGAGTGGAAGTCACTTAGGACTGAGCTTACCTGTGAGCTTGCTGCTAGAGAAACATGGAGAGTGGAAGTCACTTAGGACTGAGCCTACCTATGAGCTTGCTGCTAGAGAAACATGGAGAGTGGAAGTCACTTAGGACTGAGCCTACCTGTGAGCTTGCTGCTAGAGAAACATGGAGAGTGGAAGTCACTTAGGACTGAGCCTACCTGTGAGCTTGCTGCTAGAGAAACATGGAGAGTGGAAGTCACTTAGGACTGAGCTTACCTGTGAGCTTGCTGCTGGTTCTTCTCAGAACAGATGGGAATGAGGCAGTTCACTGGTTTGTTGAAACGCCAGTTCGTAATATGAGAAAACAGGTGCACATTGCAACATGATGTAGACTTGATTTCTCTACAAATTGTTGTGACGTGTGTGCATCTTCTCATTTCGTGAACAGGAAGAAGGATGTTCCTGACTGGAGCAGCATTGAACATGCTCGAGAGTGAGAGAGTACTATAGGGAGTGGTAGTCTAGACAGAGAGAGAGAGAAGTCTAGAGAGAAAGAGTAGTCTAGAGAGAAAGAGAAGTCTAGAGAGAGATTAGTAAGTAGTTTAGTGAGTGAGAGTAGTATAGAGAGAGTAGTCTAAAGACAGAGTAGTCTAGAGAGAGATTAATCTAGAGAGAGAGAGAGTAGTCTAAGAGAGAGAGCAGTCTAGAGAGAGTAGAGCAGTCTAGAGCGAGTAGAGCAGTCTAGAGAGAGTAGAGCAGTCTAGAGAGAGTAGAGCAGTCTAGAGAGAGTAGAGCAGTCTAGAGAGAGTAGAGCAGTCTATAGAGAGTAGAGCAGTCTAGAGAGAGTAGAGCAGTCTAGAGAGAGTAGAGCAGTCTAGAGAGAGTAGAGCAGTCTAGAGAGAGTAGAGCAGTCTAGAGAGAGCAGTCTAGAGAGTGTGGAGAGTGAGTAATCTAGAGAGTGATAGCAGTCTAGAGAGAGTAGAGCAGTCTAGAGCGAGTAGAGCAGTCTATAGAGAGTAGAGCAGTCTAGAGAGAGCAGTCTAGAGAGAGCAGTCTAGAGAGAGTAGAGCAGTCTATAGAGAGTAGAGCAGTCTAGAGAGAGCAGTCTAGAGAGTGTGGAGAGTGAGTAATCTAGAGAGTGAGAGTAGTCTAGAGAAAAAAGTCGTTTAGAGAGAAAGTAGTCTCGATCGAGAGAGAGAGTAGTCTAGGGAGAGAGTAGTCTAGAGAGAGAGAGAGAGTAGTCTAGGGAGAGAGTAGTCTAGGGAGAGAGTAGTCTAGAGAGAGAGAGTAGTCTAGGAGAGTAGTCGAGGAGAGTAGCCTAGAGAGTAGAGCGAGGGAGAGAGTAATGTGGGCAGGTGAGGGAGATGTTGTTAGATTGACTTTCATCACAAGCATAGTTAGCACCGTATAGATTATTAGCGGAAGCATTTATTGGAATGCCATTTTGTTTGTTTACATGCACCCATGGCGATGACAGAGTTTGCACATTCTTGTGGGTTCAATTACTGGGGATGTATTACAGTAATTAAATCAAAACATGATGTTCTTTCCAGTACCGACAATATTGAAGACCTTTGGTTGATAGCATTCAATTACCTGGAACCCATTTCTGAATGTATCGCCATGCCAAAGTTGAAGCTGACACACGCCATTTGAATCACCTTATTAGCTCTACAATCTTGTAGGTTAGCCAGAAGCTATCAAAGCACTGAGTTTTGTCAATCTGCACTCGCTTTAACTCAATTTTCTTTTCAAGAAATGTTTTTTATTTTTATTTCCCCCTGATGTCTGTGCCCTCATTAGGCATTATAGGTGCTAGATATCTCAAAATGTCATCGATCTGGGCCACAGAAAACTTTGGTGAGCTTGTGTGTGTATAGAAAGCTTGTGCTCAACAGCTGCGTGGCTATGTGGTCCAAGGGACTACCTTTAACCAGGTGCAGCTTGCATGCTCACTTTCCCCATGGAGACTGGATGAGCTGGTAATTGAACCAGATGAAGACTTCCTTAGACAGACCGCCTTTTGTGAACGTACTTGTAAGGCTCTGCCCGATCACCACGGCCATGATCTTATCAGTTTCAACCCGCAGCTGAGATGTGCACAGGGCTAGAGCTTGTCCTGAGATGTGCACAGGTCTAGTGCTTGTCCTGAGATGTACACAGGTCTAGAGTTTGTCCTGAGATGTACACAGGTCTAGAGCTTGTCCTGAGATGTACACAGGGCTAGAGCTTGTCCTGAGATGTGCACAGGTGCACAGGTCTAGAGCTTGTCCTGAAATGTACACAGGGCTAGAGCTTGTCCTGAGATGTGCACAGGTCTAGTGCTTGTCCTGAGATGTGCACAGGGCTAGAGCTTGTCCTGAGATGTGCACAGGTCTAGTGCTTGTCCTGAGATGTGCACAGGGCTAGAGCTTGTCCTGAGATGTACACAGGTCTAGTGCTTGTCCTGAGATGTACACAGGGCTAGAGCTTGTCCTGAGATGTACACAGGGCTAGAATCTATGATTAGAGGTCCACGTGTCTACAGCCTGTCTGCCACATGGCTAGAGCAAATCATGGGTGCTAGAGCCTGTCCTGAGATGTCCACAAACCTATAGCCTGTCCTGAGATGTCCACAAACCCAGAGCCTGTCCTGAGATGCACAAGACTGGGGCCTGGGCTAGGATTAGTTCTGGATGCTTGCAGGGACTTCCCAGGACAGTCCTGGTGTTCCCAGACCACTCTTGTTAGGTGTTAGGTGAAAAATACTGGGCGCATGGTCTGGTGGTAAGGGATCGTAATTAACTTCTGCCACACCTTCAAGCAGGGCAATCTCAAGGTCAACGAATATAAAGAGGGACACATGCTCTTACTTTAGGGCTCCAAAAATTCCACACCATTTATAGTGAACATTATTTGAATTAATTGAATTAATAATTGGCATGCAAAGTGAGCCTTCGCTAAGGACTTGAGTGGAAGAGTTTGCTTTGCTGCAGATGGTCTATCTATCTACCTATCTATCTACCCATCTATCTGCCTACGTATCTACCTATCTATCTGCCTACGTATCTACCTATCTATCTGCCTACGTATCTACCTATCTATCTGCCTACCTATCTACCTATCTATCTACCTAACCTATCTATCTGCCTACGTATCTACCTATCCATCTATCTATGCGTTCAAAACTTGCTTATGCAAACTGTAAATGTCCGTCATTGTGAAGAGGGAAAACTGTTGCAGGTTTGAAAGTGGCTGCATAGGAGTGAGAATGGGCCGCATTGTTGGTTGATAGCTGTCAGGGAGATGCTGCTGCGAGTTGCATTGTACGTAGCTATTCAATTCGTGATTTGTCATGTGGGTGCAGGAACTGAATGGTAAAAACATGTTCCCTTGCATGCATTGGCACTCGTTGCTGCTGCAAGTACAAGAGAGAATTGGCTACATAGCTGATATATGGAGTGGAGATAACTCGGAGGGGGGGGGGGGGGAGTTATCCCTCTAACAAGATGTCTGAAGTTCTTGTCAGCTGCTGTATGGTGTGGCCTTCCCTTCAGTGCTCAGACAGTGCTGCGAGCCAGCAAGCCCTGGCTAGTTAGCTCCCTCTTGGTGTGCTTCCCATCTCCAGGGGAAGCTGCTCCCAAGTAGTGTTGGAATAGCCCTCGTCTACTTCTGCAGGCACATGTCATCATGATAACATTAAATAGCACACGGAGGATCTTGGCTGGACAGTAGCTGGGGCAGTGGCTGGACAGTAGCTGGGGCAGTGGCTAGAGCAATGCACTCTTGAACTATATTACTTATTAGACATGGTGCATAGCCTTTGGTAAGGTGCTTCAGCTCGTCACATGATGTCTTGCATTTGTTCTAATCATCATCACACCACCATTACATCATCACATCACATATTATCACATCACAATCATCACATCACATCATCATCATCATCACACCATCATTACAACATCATCACATCACATATCATCACATCATCACTATCATCACATCACAATCATCACATCACATCATCATCACAATCATCACATCATCATTCATCACAATATCATCACATCATCATCACATTACATCATCCCATCACATCATCATCACATTACATCATCACATCACATCATCATCACATTACATCACCATCCCATCATCATCCCATCATCATCCCATCATCATCCCATCATCATCACATCACATCATCCCATCATCATCACATCCCATCATCATCACATCATCATCACATCATCATCACATCACAATGTCATCACAACGTCATCACATCATCAAAAAGAAGAAGGTTGTGATGTCCCCTGTTGCAAACTGGCTACTCCACATGTGTGGTCAGGAAGACTCGCAGTCTCTCTTTCTGTGTGATGTAATGATAAGCTAAAAACTACAAAGTGGGTACACAAAATCCTCAAATGATGTGAATAAAAAGGTTTGAAGAATTTCATTGATCCAACTTGGCCGCCGCAACTGTTTTTCTTGTCGCATCTCTCCACCCACTCACCCACACACTCATTGACCTCGACCCTCAGAGACATGGAATATAGCCACTCCCTTTTCTTCCACGGCATCTCTGCGTACCGCACCTCAGTTTTCATCATTGTGCTTTTGACGTCATTAGTCTTTAGAGCCAAGCCTTTGATTTTGCGTACAGTAGTGTCAGTGATCTTCAGATGTGGGACCCTTCCCCCACTCACTCCCCTCCCCTTCTTCCCCCCCTCCCGCCCCCTCTCTCCCTCCCCCCACCCCGGGAAGGGTATTAGCTTAAGCGAGTGTGAATCTCCGGGATGGGTAATGACCGGGATGGGTAAAGATCATCTAGATCATCCTGTAAGTGAGTGTAGCCGAAGAATGAAAAGAAAGCTTCTAAACATTACTAATTTTGCTTGTAAATATGTTGCTATGACTAATCCCTAATACCAAGTTGTTGTTTTTTAAATTAATTAAATATTTTCTTGTTTCTGCGCTTGCTTGCTTGCTTGTTTAGGTTCCCTTTGGACGTTTTGGATTCATGGCCGGGCAACTGCACCACACCAATGAAGTGATGGTGCTGTTAGGGGACAACTGGTTTGCTAAGAGAACATGCAAACAAGCTCTGGAGATTGCAGAAAGGAGAAAACAATGTATGTTTGTATGTTTGTGTGTGGGGTGTGTGTGTGTGTGCATGTTTCTTTGGTGTGTCTGTGCTGTGAGTGAATGTGTTTATGTTGTGTATGTGTATTGTATCATGTGTGTGTGTGTGTGTGTGTTGTGTGTGGTCTCTCTGTGTGTGTGTATCTTGTGAGGGTTCTGTTGTGCGTAGATGTGCTGAAGAAGCTGGAGGAAGAGAGGAAACAGTTAGATGAATGGGATGCCAGAATGACCTTCACTGAGGACATGAGGGTTACCAGGCAGGTGAGGGAGAGATGGGACGGAGGTCCTTCCTAGCCTACCATCAGAATACCATGCACTACTATGTCCCAGAGGTTGGTTGTGTGTCCATCTTATCCTACGTCCCATGGTAGGAGAGGTTGGTTGTGTGTCCATCTTATCCTACGTCCCATGGTAGGAGAGGTTGGTTGTGTGTCCAGTCCATCCTACGTCCCATGGTAGGAGAGGTTGTTTGTGTGTCCAGTCCATCCTACGTCCCATGGTAGGAGAGGTTGGTTGTGTGTCCATCTTATCCTACGTCTCATGGTAGGAGAGGTTGGTTGTGTGTCCATCTTATCCTACGTCCCATGGTAGGAGAGGTTGGTTGTGTGTCCAGTCCATCCTACGTCCCATGGTAGGAGAGGTTGGCTGTGTGTCCATCTTATCCTACGTCCCATGGTAGGAGAGGTTGGTTGTGTGTCCATCTTATCCTACGTCCCATGGTAGGAGAGGTTGGTTGTGTGTCCATCTTATCCTACGTCCCATGGTAGGAGAGGTTGGTTGTGTGTCCAGTCCATCCTACGTCCCATAGTAGGAGAGGTTGGTTGTCCCATGGAATCCCTTGCTGCATAGCCATCCCAAGCAAGCGTACTACTGAATATGCACACACTGTGCACTAACACTTTGTATGCTCACAGTTTTAGTTAAATGAGCAATAGGAGTAGGTAGTGTTACCAGTGCATGATAGTAGCAAATTGTGTGTACATTTGCATTGTAGTACCACAAGTTTGTGAATTTTCCATTCTCAAAATAATCTCCGCACTCCGCATATATATAATTAGAACAAGCTAATCATTTATGTATGGAAAATTTGAGGATGCACAGAATTCCAAGTCCTCTTAGGCGCAGATATCATCGTTCCTGTACTGCATAATTCTTCCTCTCATCGAGAAAAGTGAGCGGGCTTTTAGCTGTCTTCTAGTGAGTGTGGTATAGTTGACATGGGCTGTGTGTCGTTCTCTTAAATCTATCTCCCACTTGCTGGCAGGACTTGACCAACAGCCAGATGCTATACGTCCTTATAAAGATGGGGCACCCTCGAGTACACAAGGTCTGGTGTCGTGCACCTCTAGCTCCATGGTAACTGACTATCCTCACAGAGATCCTTGTGAACGAGCAGGAATAAAGGTCGTATACTGTATTAGGATTAAATATACCAAATTACTATTGAGGTTACTATATAACCAGTTATGACCAGTATGGAATGGTACAGATGGTTATGACTTAGGCAGGTGGAACTGTCAGGGACGCGGGGACGCACTGTTTAATTTTACGCTCTAATTATAGGAACATGGGCGTGTGGTCGAGATCAAAGAGGATTGCGATGCTGCAAAGGGAGACAGTAGAGGAGGTGCAAGGAAAGGCAAGTTTTTAGAAAACACTTTGCCTTACATGGAGGACAAGACAGGCATCCCTGTGGGAAACTGATAGGTTTGGAAGTTTTGTAGCTAAGGAGAATTAGAGTCTCCATTGATCATGGATGTATATGTATATATATATCAATACTCATGGTTGCTAAGTGCCCATTGTTTATTAATTTCCTGTTATAGTTAACTGCACTCTTTGTTAAGCACCTGTGAATTTGCTGTGAAAATAAATGAGGGTCCTTGTTTGGCCACGAACCACTCAAGGATTTTTAACTTTCATGGGAGAGTTGAAGGTGAGAAACTCATAAATTTGGAAGTTTTGTTGCCTAGTAGAAATTTAGCCAATTAGAGTATCCATTGAATTTCTTGGGTAGTATTTGCAGCACACACTGGTTGCAAAGCGCCCGTTTTCTGTCAACCATATTCTTTGTTAAGCACCTGTAAATTAGCAGTGCCAAACAGCTCCTTGTTTGGCAACCCAATGGCAATAATGCATGTGAACTTTGAACTCTCAAGGGGGGGGATAAGGTTGACGCGGCAACGAGGCGATGCTAAGAAGTAGTGCGAGTATTAATGGCGACAACACTAAATGGACAGCGTGGTAAGCTCTAGTAGCAGGGGTACACTCGTGGGCATGTGTCATTCCCCCCCCCCCCCCTCTCTCTCTTTTTTCCATATCCCTTGGCAAAATTTCTGTAAGTAGCCCTGACTGTAGCGTGCCACTATGCGTGACTGTAGCGTGCCACTACACGTGACTGTAGCGTGCCACTACACGTGACTGTAGCGTGTCACTACACGTGACTGTAGCGTGCCACTACGCGTGACTGTAGCGTGCCACTACGCGTGACTGTAGCGTGCCACTACACGTGACTGTAGCGTGCCACTACACGTGACTGTAGCGTGCCACTACACGTGACTGTAGCGTGCCACTACACGTGACTGTAGCGTGCCACTACACGTGACTGTAGCGTGCCACTACACGTGACTGTAGCGTGCCACTACACGTGACTGTAGCGTGCCACTACACGTGACTGTAGCGTGCCACTACACGTGACTGTAGCGTGCCACTACACGTGACTGTAGCGTGCCACTAACTGTAGCATGCCACTACACGTGACTGTAGCGTGCCACTACGCGTGACTGTAGCGTGCCACTACACGTGACTGTAGCGTGCCACTACACGTGACTGTAGCGTGCCACAACACGTGACTGTAGCGTGCCACTACACGTGACTGTAGCGTGCCACTACACGTGACTGTAGCGTGCCACTACACGTGACTGTAGCATGCCACTACACGTGACTGTAGCATGCCACTACGCGTGACTGTAGCGTGCCACTACGCATGACTGTAGCGTGCCACTACACGTGACTGTAAGCGTGCCACTACACGTGACTGTAGCGTGCCACTACACGTGACTGTAGCGTGCCACTACACGTGACTGTAGCGTGCCACTACACGTGACTGTAGCGTGCCACTACACGTGACTGTAGCATGCCACTACACGTGACTGTAGCGTGCCACTACGCGTGACTGTAAGCATGCTACTACGCGTGACTGTAGAATACAGAAGCAAAATCAATTTCCTGTGGGCACGGATTGCCGAGTGTGTGCCGGGCTAGATAGAAGGCTTGGCAAGTGGCTGCAACCATCGCAGAGCTGAGCCTGGAGAGGTCCTGCGTGGACATCATGTCTATGAATTTGTCTCGTCGCCAGCATTGGTAGATCGCTTGACCTTCATGCAGGAGGAGACCTAGTCATGATTGATGCTTGAAACAAATAGAAGCAAGAACCAACAGTTAAGTAGGTGCTTAATAAAAAGTAGGTGTTTAATACGGACACCTGCTTGGCACCGACTTCCAGGCATTTTTTTCTTTTTTAAGTTATAAAATAAAATATAAAAAAATATCATAGTTTAATTTGTGGGCTTTATAATAAAAAATTAATAGTTTGTAAAGTAATCTTTTCGAACTCTTCAGAATGCAAATACAATATGCTGCAGTTTGGTGCAAGAAGGAGCTTCATTGAGGTAGGCTACACCTCGCTATATTGCTCTGTGTGTGCATGGCAAGACTTGCAGCAAGTAATCCATCCAGGAGCGCCTCCTTTGCCAAGAGCAAAGAGATCCAGAGTGCTTCCCGGTAAGCAGTAAGGGCCTAGAAGAGATGGTAAATGAGAGCAGTTGTGATCGTCGGCCATTTATAAAAATATTAAAAAAAAAATTTTTTTTAAAATATATATATATATATATATATTTCCCCCTTCCTCTTTACCCCGTCAATAGAAGTATGTTTTCTGATTATTTCACGATGGTAGAACAGTGAACTGGGCATGTGCAGGAAAAAAGCAATCTGGTACACATGGTTCATTTAAGAAATAATTTTTTATTTGCGACTGATCTCCGATTGTGCGGATGTCTCCGCTTATGGTGGCCAATCGGACAGCAACCAGCTCTTGCGGTAATGGTCGTCTGTGCAGAGAGTCGTACGGTAAATCATTGCATTGCAAATAGTAATCTTCATCCGAGCTATAAAACCCGCTGCAGGGATGCCTGGGGATGACAACAAGTCATACCCAAGATAGGCTAGGATGTTTGGAGGGTGTGTGAGTGCGTTGGAGAGCACCATAATTGCCGTGCAATATTTTTCACTCTTAAGCCCTAGCCCCAGCCCTAGCCCCAGCCCCAGCCCTAGCCCCAGCCCTAGCCCCAGCCCCAGCCCCAGCCCTAGCCCCAGCCCTAGCCCCAGCCCCAGCCCTAGCCCTAGAACTGGTATTGTTCAGAGGTGGTTCATATGCTATAACAAACCAACGTCGTTCAATTTACACATTGTATTTCACAAAAGAGTTATTTGCATGTGTTACAAAAACTGTTATTTTTACAAAATCTTTTATTTTGTAAAGATTGTGTTTCGAGAGTGATTTGTCACTTTACCACAGGTATTATTTTATTCTGGTTGCATTTCATTATATTGTAATGACTATTGGTCTACATGGTTGCCTTACGGGGTTATTGATTGTATTACTTAACTATTCAAATAGGTGTTATTTTACTGTATTGCATTACAAAAGCTTACATGACGTAACCTATATGCAGTTACTGCAAGGGAGAGAGAAGAGGTGGAGGGAGGGAGAGAGAGGGTGGGATGAAGGGTAGAGAGAGAGGAGGGGATGGAGGGAGGGAGGGTGGGATGGAGGGGGGAGAGAGAGGAAGGGATGGAGAGAGCTGGTAGAGAAAGGGAGGGATGGAGGTAAGAGAGGAGGGGGAGGGAGGGAGCGAGAGATGGGAGAGAAAGGGAGGGCGGATGAGAGATGAAGGGAGTGAGAGATGGCAGAGAAAGGGTGGGATGGAGGGAAGAGAGAGGTGGATGGATGGATGGAAGGAGAGAGAGGGAGGGAGGGAGAGAAAGCGAGGGAGTGAGTGAGCAAGAGAAAGGGAGAGATGGAGGGAAGAGAGAGGTGGATGGATGGATGGATGGAAGGAGAGAGAGGGAGGAATGGAGGTGAAGAGACGTGTGTTGTGTGTGCTTTGGCACAATGGATGCTTATCGTGCATCGATCCTCTTTGCTACAGAGTGGAAAGCCAGGCTGCCCAGACATAAGGAGGTGCACCCTCCCAGACCAGCTTTTGGAAATCCTTGGAGAGATCCTCGGAATGAGCCATCATCCTTACCTTCTGAACCGGACCCAGGTATGTTATTACCAAAGGCATGGTTGCATGGGTAAAGGGTCATCTTAGCCACTTCCTTAATGCCTATATTAAAAAGAATTAAGGCACAGTTTTGTGGATAAAGGGTCACCTTTTCATACTAATTTATGTAAATGGTGGGGGGGGGGGGGGGGGGGGGGGGGTGTGTGTGTGGGAGGTAGTAATATATAATTTTTGAAGACGCACTATTGGTTATGAAACTCCTGCACACTGTTTGTTGTTGTGTGGACTTGTGTCTGTTCTAACTACTTAGAGTTGCTTATATTGTGACCCTCTGTTGTTTTTCTATGAAAACAGAGAACAGCATGGAATCTCTACTTCAATATTGATTCCCGCCCATCCCCCCTACCTCCCACTCCTTTTTTTAATTTTGTTTATAGGCCTCTAGTTTGCTATGGCCAGCAGAGTTCTGAGTATCCTGCTAGAGCTAAGCAGCTTAGAAGAGCTGCCTCACCAGCACCACCACCACCCAGAAGACCTGCTGGAATGAGGGCTGAGCAGATTAGAAGACTTGTGTGATTTGGAGAAATACTATTCTGTGTCCACAGCATACATTTAGAGACTACCACAGACTCCATCAACACTAATGTCAACACAAGGGATGCATAAATTAATGGGGGTCACTTAAAACTGGTGAAAGGTCGAGAAAATGGCAGCAGTTTTGAAGGTAGAGGAAGGAAAATGGCTGCGCAGGCAAGTGAGAATAGGCTGCATGGCTAATGGCTGACAGGAAAGGGTGCTGGAATGTCATTCTGACATAGTTACTCAATTCATGAACATGTTCTAGCTATGGAGAAGGGGTGCGCCATTTTTTGTCATGACGATGCAGAAACTTATCAATCTTGACACACGTACTGCCGCTCTCTATGGACAGAGAGAACTGGCTACATATTTGGCATATATAGGGAGGATTACTATGCATACAATAGAGGAGAGATGTGTTAATGATGGTGAGCACACTGAACAGTGGCAAGATTGTAAACTTCTCGTCCGCTTCTGCTGTCTTCCCTTTAGTACTCGGAGAATTCCAGCAGGAAGCACTGCCTGATGAGCTCACTCTTAGTGTAGTGAGCTTCCCATCTTCAAGGGAAGCTGCTTCCAAGTACTCTTAGCAAACAGAACTCCTCCCACAGCCGTACACTTCTACGTAGTTTTTGCTTCAGAATATGCCATCCCAGTATGTTGCAGGGCATCAGGATGTTCAAATGAGCTCACTCTTAGTGCAGTGTGCTTCCCATCTTCAAGGGAAGCTGCTTCCAAGTACTCTTAACAAACAGAACTCCTCCCACAGCCGTACACTTCCACGTAGTTTTTGCTTCAGAATATGCCATCCCAGTATGTTGCAGGGCATCAGGATGTTCAAATGAGCTCACTCTTAGTGCAGTGTGCTTCCCATCTTCAAGGGAAGCTGCTTCCAAGTACTCTTAACAAACAGAACTCCTCCCACAGCCGTACACTTCCACGTAGTTTTTGCTTCAGAATATGCCATCCCAGTATGTTGCAGGGCATCAGGATGTTCAAATGAGCTCACTCTTAGTGCAGTGTGCTTCCCATCTTCAAGGGAAGCTGCTTCCAAGTACTCTTAACAAACAGAACTCCTCCCACAGCCGTACACTTCCACGTAGTTTTTGCTTCAGAATATGTCATCCCAGTATGTTGCAGGGCATCAGGATGTTCAATGTTGCAACAGTTTTGGAATCTGTAAGGAACATACAATGAATTCTCGCTACTTCCATGTATCGAAGTGTTACAACATCATGATGGCATCAAGAGTGTATAGATCAGTACTGTATTAGGCCTTCAGCTATGCCAGGACTAGGACAATGGCTAGAGCAATGCAATCTAGCAATGCTAGGATTTCAAGCTTGGTCCCATAGGGAAAATAATTGATTTTTCCCGTGTGAGGGGTAGAGTGTGCGCTTTCTCTCCCCATCGCACCTTCACTTGCCACTCAATGCCTTGCATTCATTACTAGTAGAAATGTGTATTTCCTCGAGAAGGTCGTGCCCTCGATGACTCTGTTGCAGATCGCTCACTGTTTATGATCTTGAGTAAAATGGTGCTCGAGTAGACCTTCACGCCCACCTGTGATTACATTGCAATGTGCGTGCTCATAAGAAAACCGAACCCACAAACTTTCAAAGTAGGTATCTGTCAGAAGAAGATATCCACTGCGAATCTGGGCTGGTATGGCATATTGAGGGAGTGCCTTCGCATTGGACGAAGCTGGCGTAGAAGGAGCTGTAGACAATGAATGCATAATCACACAGAGGGATTGTCACCTGATTGAGGTCTGGTGATCTATTACATGCGCAGTGGTACTGCGGGATTGTCACCTGATTGAGGTCTGGTGATCTATTACATGCGTGGCGGTACTGTAGGATTATCACCTGATTGAGGTCTGGTGATCTATTACATAAGCGGCAGTACTGCGGGATTGTTACCTGATTGAGGTCTGGTGATCTATTACTTGCTGGCTTGCAAGCTAAGTAATGAATGCTAAGCATTGAGTGAAGACCCTTTACCTACAGTAATGAATTTTTTTTGTGGTGAGCGAAGAAAAAGAAAAAAGCTATAGAGCATGTTGATGTGAAGTGAATAATTAACTATGTCCATCATCATTTCCTGTCAGCCATTTCCTGCCTGTGCCGCAGATTTAAATATATATATTTTTGTGTGTGAGGGAGGGTCTTGAGGGAAGTAGTTTTGGAGAGTTCTTTGTTTGTTGTTTGTCCTGTTTCAGCTGGCTTGTTCTGCTATCTGGTAAGGGGGGACATTAGCTACTAACCGTGAACCCATTCTAACTTGTGTCAGTCAGGCCAGTCTAGCTTCATATCTGCTTGCCAGGAATTCACTTGATTGGTCACTTCACTATGACAACCATTCCCGATTTACATATATTTAAGGCTGGTGACCCATTCACTTTTTTATGGGTGAACTTATGGTGCTTACATGCATACATACATGCATACATACATGCATACATACACACATACATGCATACACACACACATACATGCATACATACATGCATACATACATACATACAGTAGAGTACGCCACGTGTGGCAATACCAATTTTTCCAACCAACTCCACCCACTGAGGGCCGGCTTTGCTCGCTGAACAGAGCCTGTCCTCCATTAGTGTGCACTGTCCAAGTATGCATAGCTACAGATGCAGCTCATCTCCATGATGCAGTCATCTCCATGATGCAGCTCATCTCCATGATGCAGTCATCTCCATGATGCAGTCATCTCCGTGATGCAGCTCATCTCCATGATGCAGCTCATCTCCATGATGCAGCTCATCTCCATGATGCAGTCCATCTCCATGATGCAGCTCATCTCCATGATGCAGTCATCTCCATGATGCAGCTCATCTCCATGATGCAGCTCATCTCCATGATGCAGCTGATCTCCATGATGCAGCTCATCTCCGTGATGCAGCTCATCTCCGTGATGCAGCTCATCTCCGTGATGCAGCTCATCTCCATGATGCAGCTCATCTCCATGATGCAGCTCATCTTCATGATGCAACTCATCTCCATGATGCAGCTCATCTCCATGATGCAGTCATCTCCATGATGCAGTCATCACCATGATGCAGCTCATCTCCATGATTCAGCTCATCTCCATGATGCAGCTCATCTCCATGATGCAGCTCATCTCCATGATGCAGCTCATCTCCATGATGCAGCCCATCTCCATGATGCAGCCCATCTCCATGATGCAGCTCATCTCCATGATGCAGCCCATCTCCATGATGCAGCTCATCTCCGTGATGCAGCTCATCTCCATGATGCAGCTCATCTCCGTGATGCAGCTCATCTCCGTGATGCAGCTCATCTCCGTGATGCAGCTCATCTCCATGATGCAGCTCATCTCCATGATGCAGCTCATCTCCATGATGCAGCTCATCTCCATGATGCAGTCATCTCCATGCAGCTCATCTCCATGATGCAACTCATCTCCATGATGCAGCTCATCTCCATGATGCAGCTCATCTCCATGATGCAGTCATCTCCATGATGCAGTCATCTCCATGATGCAGCTCATCTCCATGATGCAGCTCATCTCCATGATGCAGCTCATCTCCGTGATGCAGCTCATCTCCGTGATGCAGCTCATCTCCGTGATGCAGCTCATCTCCATGATGCAGCTCATCTCCGTGATGCAGCTCATCTCCGTGATGCAGCTCATCTCCGTGATGCAGCTCATCTCCATGATGCAGCTCATCTCCATGATGCAGCTCATCTCCATGATGCAGCTCATCTCCATGATGCAGCTCATCTTCATGATGCAACTCATCTCCATGATGCAGCTCATCTCCATGATGCAGCTCATCTCCATGATGCAGCTCATCTCCATGATGCAGCTCATCTCCATGATGCAGCTCATCTCCAGATGCAGCTCATCTCCATGATGCAGCTCATCTCCATGATGCAGCTCATCTCCATGATGCAGCCCATCTCCATGATGCAGCCCATCTCCATGATGCAGCTCATCTCCATGATGCAGCCCATCTCCATGATGCAGCTCATCTCCATGATGCAGCTCATCTCCATGATGCAGCTCATCTCCTTGATGCAGCTCATCTCCGTGATGCAGCTCATCTCCGTGATGCAGCTCATCTCCGTGATGCAGCTCATCTCCGTGATGCAGCTCATCTCCATGATGCAGCTCATCTCCATGATGCAGCTCATCTCCATGATGCAGTCATCTCCATGCAGCTCATCTCCATGATGCAGCTCATCTCCATGATGCAGCTCATCTCCATGATGCAGCCCATCTCCATGATGCAGCTCATCTCCATGATGCAGCTCATCTCCATGATGCAGCTCATCTCCATGATGCAGCTCATCTCCATGATGCAGCTCATCTCCATGATGCAGCCCATCTCCATGATGCAGCTCATCTCCATGATGCAGCTCATCTCCATGATGCAGCTCATCTTCATGATGCAGCTCATCTCCGTGATGCAGCTCATCTCCATGATGCAGCTCATCTCCATGATGCAGCTCATCTCCATGATGCAGCTCATCTCCATGATGCAGCCCATCTCCATGATGCAGCTCATCTCCATGATGCAGCTCATCTCCATGATGCAGTCATCTCCATGCAGCTCATCTCCATGATGCAGCTCATCTCCATGATGCAGCTCATCTCCATGATGCAGCTCATCTCCATGATGCAGCTCATCTCCATGATGCAGCTCATCTCCATGATGCAGCTCATCACAACCACCATCTGCAGAAAAAGAAGGTGAATGTCCAGTGCTGCCGTAACCTTGCCAGGACATTCGGTACTGGGAAACGTTGCCTAGGAGATCCTGGGATTACTGGGAAACGTTGCCTAGGACATCCCAGGATTACTGGGAAACCTTGCCTAGGAGATCCTGGGATTACTGGGAAACCTTGCCTAGGGATTACTGGGATTTCATCGTGCCTAGGGATAAGTAGTTACTTGTTTTGGGGATAATTACTAGCAGATATTTCCTACCCCCTGCTCGTAAAAATTCATCCGTATAAAGATACTGAGCATGTGCTATGATAAATTCGTTATTAGGCTTGGCTTAGGGTAAGACAGGGATTATCTCTATCAAGGATCTCGGAGATGGCCAGAGGCGCGCGCCCAATTAAAACATGAGAAACTATTTGATTTGTTACTCGACACTAAATCTTTAACATATACCATAGTAGCTCATCTACTTCCATCCTGGGAATGTCCTGGGATGTCAGGTAGCTAATGTGTCCTGGGATGTCAGGTAGCTAATGTGTTCTGGGATGTCAGGTAGCTAATGTGTCCTGGAAGGTTCTGACGGAGGGTCATTGTCACCTGTTCACAGGATCATTCCTGGGATATGCAGACATCCCGGGAATATCCTGGGATGCTCTGACAGAGGGTCGTAGTCACCTGTTCACAGGATCACCCCTGGGTTCCTGGAATGCTCAGACATCCCGGGAATATCCTGGGATGCTCTGACAGAGGGTCGTAATCACATGTTCACAGGATCACCTTGGGTTCCTGGGATGCTCGGGAATATCCTGGGATGCTCTGACAGAGGGTCTTGTCACCTGTTCACAGGATCATCCCTGGGTTCCTGGGATGCGCACACATCCCGGGAATATCCTGGGATGCTCTGACAGAGGGTCATAGTCACGTGTTCACAGGATCACCCCTGGATTCCTGGGATGCTCAGACATCCCGGGAATATCCTGGGATGCTCTGACAGAGGGTCTTGTCACCTGTTCACAGGATCACCCCTTTCCTGGGATGCTCAGACATCCCGGGAATATCCTGGGATGCTCTGACAGAGGGTCTTGTCACCTGTTCACAGGATCACCCCTGGGTTCCTGGGATGCGCACACATCCCGGGAATATCCTGGGATGCGCACACATCCCGGGAATATCCTGGGATGAGGGTAGAAGCAGATGAGCTATTGGTGTGCATCAGTGAAGCAGAGAATAAAATAGAAGAAGCCTAACCTCTGTTCACAAGTTGACCTCTTCTTGCACATCTTGACATCCACTAGAAGACCTGCTGTGAAATTTGAGTCGTCCTAAACATGCAGTGATTGTGATTGGGTTGGTTGCGAGTAGTGGGAACTGACTTGTCGACGAGCGTTGAGAATTATAGAGGCACCATTGCAAGAAATGTTTGGTAGTTTGCTAGTTTGGTAACCAGATCAAAACACTCCTCAAGGTTTGCGTGAAAAGTATGAAGTGCAAAGGCCATTTCCCTAAGCGATGTGAGGCCTTTCCTTCACAGTAAGCCATTGTCACTCACAATATCGACACATGTTCGATTTCCGGAATTGTGAGCTCCACCCATTAATTTATGATCTCCAACCCACACATTCCATGCATTCTCCAGCATTGGCTGTGTACAAGTTGACTGGTCGCTATTCCCGTGATGAACTGCTTTTGCTTCTACGTACGTAGCTGTAATGTGCTTCTAGCTGTAATGTGGAGGTGCTTCTAGCTGTAATGTGGAGGTGCTTCTAGCTGTAATGTGGATGTGCTTCTAGCTGTAATGTGGATGTGCTTCTAGCTGTAATGTGGAGGTGCTTCTAGCTGTAATGTGGAGGAGCTTCTAGCTGTAATGTGGAGTGCTTCTAGCTGTAATGTGGAGTGCTTCTAGCTGTAATGTGGAGGTGCTTCTAGCTGCACTGTGGAGGTGCTTCTAGCTGTAATGTGGAGGAGCTTCTAGCTGTAATGTGGAGTGCTTCTAGCTGTAATGTGGAGTGCTTCTAGCTGTAATGTGGAGGTGCTTCTAGCTGCACTGTGGAGGTGCTTCTAGCTGTAATGTGGAGTGCTTCTAGCTGTAATGTGGAGTGCTTCTAGCTGTAATGTGGAGGTGCTTCTAGCTGTAATGTGGAGGTGCTTCTAGCTGTAATGTGGAGGTGCTTCTAGCTGTACTGTGGAGGTGCTTCTAGCTGTAATGTGGAGGTCTCTAGCTGTAATGTGGAGTGCTTCTAGCTGTAATGTGGAGGTGCTTCTAGCTGTAATGTGGAGGTGCTTCTAGCTGTAATGTGGAGGAGGTGATCGAGGGAGGGAGTACAATATTCTCCAAGCATGTTAGACACCCACTAGGTGCAAAGGAAGTCTCTCATATCCTAGACCATCTATTCATCGTTCTGTCTCAAGCTGAAACTAAAATAAAGCATACATATGTTGCAACTAATGTAAAAGTCAGAGTCGGCCATTGATTTATAAAAGGGGAAAAGGTTTGGGGGAAAAGGTAGGAGGGTTGGAAATGGCCAAGTTTTTAAATGCGGTGCACATATTGATGCATATGTGGGGCCTCACAGGGTGTGATGCATGCTTGAGCAATGAATGGTGTACATAGTGGACTGATCATTACCTCGATGAGGGGGGGGGGTGACCATGTTCTAAATCAGCAAAGATTAAGATTGGAGTGGGGACAGCAGATACTTGACAAGTTGGTCGGGGGGGGGGGAGTGAACATGAGGATCCTTCAATGGATGCAGTTATGAATTGTTGGGTGCCTTTCAAACTCAAGTTCTATCAGCATCGAAGTTCAGATCAAAGAACAAAAGAGAGAGAAGGTTGGTGTGGACTACAAGGAGATGGTGAGCGGGTTGAAACTTGCTGTGGAAGTTGACACAAGGAGATGTTGAGAGGGTTGAAAGTTAGTGTGGAAGTTGACACAAGGAGATGGTGAGTGGGTTGAAAGTTAGTGTGGAAGTTGACACAAGGAGATGGTGAGCAGGTTGAAAGTTAGTGTGGAAGTTGACACAAGGAGATGGTGAGCAGGTTGAAAGTTAGTGTGGAAGTTGACACAAGGAGATGGAGAGCAGGTTTAAAGTTGGTGTGGAAGTTGACACAAGGAGATGGTGAGCGGGTTGAAAGTTGCTGTGGAAGTTGACACAAGGAGATGGTGAGCGGGTTGAATGTTAGTGTGGAAGTTGACACAAGGAGATGGTGAGCGGGTTGAAAGTTAGTGTGGAAGTTGACACAAGGAGATGGTGAGCGGGTTGAATGTTAGTGTGGAAGTTGACTACAAGGAGATGGTGAGCAGGTTGAAAGTTGCTGTGGAAGTTGACACAAGGAGATGGTGAGCAGGTTGAAAGTTAGTGTGGAAGTTGACACAAGGAGAGATGGTGAGCAGGTTGAAAGTTGCTGTGGAAGTTGACACAAGGAGATGGTGAGCAGGTTGAAAGTTAGTGTGGAAGTTGACACAAGGAGATGGTGAGCAGGTTGAAAGTTAGTGTGGAAGTTGACACAAGGAGATGGTGAGCAGGTTGAAAGTTAGTGTGGAAGTTGACACAAGGAGATGTTGAGCGGGTTGAAAGTTAGTGGAAGTTGACACAAGGAGATGATGAGTGGGTTGAAAGTTAGTGTGGAAGTTGACACAAGGAGATGGTGAGCAGGTTGAAAGTTGGTGTGGAAGTTGACACAAGGAGATGGTGAGCAGGTTGAAAGTTAGTGTGGAAGTTGACACAAGGAGATGGTGAGCAGGTTGAAAGTTGCTGTGGAAGTTGACACAAGGAGATGGTGAGTGGGTTGAAAGTTAGTGTGGAAGTTGACACAAGGAGATGGTGAGCAGGTTGAAAGTTAGTGTGGAAGTTGACACAAGGAGATGGTGAGTGGGTTTAAAGTTGGTGTGGAAGTTGACACAAGGAGATGGTGAGCAGGTTGAAAGTTGCTGTGGAAGTTGACACAAGGAGATGGTGAGTGGGTTGAAAGTTGGTGTGGAAGTTGACACAAGGAGATGGTGAGAAGGTTGAAAGTTGCTGTGGAAGTTGACACAAGGAGATGGTGAGTGGGTTGAAAGTTAGTGTGGAAGTTGACACAAGGAGATGGTGAGCAGGTTGAAAGTTAGTGTGGAAGTTGGCACAAGGAGATGGTGAGCGGGTTGAAAGTTGGTGTGGAAGTTGACACAAGGAGATGGTGAGTTGGTTGAAAGTTGGTGTGGAAGTTGACACAAGGAGATGGTGAGCAGGTTGAAAGTTAGTGTGGAAGTTGACACAAGGCGGGTTGAAAATTGGTGTGGAAGTTGACACAAGGAGATGGTGAGTTGGTTGAAAGTTGGTGTGGAAGTTGACAAGGAGATGGTGAGTGGGTTGAAAGTTAGTGTGGAAGTTGACACAAGGAGATGGTGAGTGGGTTGAAAGTTAGTGTGGAAGTTGACACAAGGAGATGTTGAGCGAGTTGAAAGTTAGTGTGGAAGTTGACACAAGGAGATGGTGAGTGGGTTGAAAGTTAGTGTGGAAGTTGACAAGGAGATGGTGAGCGGGTTGAAAGTTGCTGTGGAAGTTGACACAAGGAGATGGTGAGCAGGTTGAAAGTTAGTGTGGAAGTTGACACAAGGAGATGGTGAGCAGGTTGAAAGTTAGTGTGGAAGTTGACACAAGGAGATGGTGAGCAGGTTGAAAGTTAGTGTGGAAGTTGACACAAGGAGATGGTGAGCAGGTTGAAAGTTAGTGTGGAAGTTGACACAAGGAGATGTTGAGCGGGTTGAAAGTTAGTGGAAGTTGACACAAGGTTGAAAGTTAGTGTGGAAGTTGACACAAGGAGATGGTGAGCGGGTTGAAAGTTGGTGTGGAAGTTGACACAAGGAGATGGTGAGCAGGTTGAAAGTTAGTGTGGAAGTTGACACAAGGAGATGGTGAGCAGGTTGAAAGTTGCTGTGGAAGTTGACACAAGGAGATGGTGAGTGGGTTGAAAGTTAGTGTGGAAGTTGACACAAGGAGATGGTGAGCAGGTTGAAAGTTAGTGTGGAAGTTGACACAAGGAGATGGTGAGTGGGTTTAAAGTTGGTGTGGAAGTTGACACAAGGAGATGGTGAGCAGGTTGAAAGTTGCTGTGGAAGTTGACACAAGGAGATGGTGAGCTGGTTGAAAGTTAGTGTGGAAGTTGACACAAGGAGATGGTGAGCAGGTTGAAAGTTGGTGTGGAAGTTGACACAAGGAGATGGTGAGTGGGTTGAAAGTTGGTGTGGAAGTTGACACAAGGAGATGGTGAGAAGGTTGAAAGTTGCTGTGGAAGTTGACACAAGGAGATGGTGAGTGGGTTGAAAGTTAGTGTGGAAGTTGACACAAGGAGATGGTGAGCAGGTTGAAAGTTAGTGTGGAAGTTGGCACAAGGAGATGGTGAGCGGGTTGAAAGTTGGTGTGGAAGTTGACACAAGGAGATGGTGAGTTGGTTGAAAGTTGGTGTGGAAGTTGACACAAGGAGATGGTGAGCAGGTTGAAAGTTAGTGTGGAAGTTGACACAAGGCGGGTTTAAAATTGGTGTGGAAGTTGACACAAGGAGATGGTGAGTTGGTTGAAAGTTGGTGTGGAAGTTGACACAAGGAGATGGTGAGCAGGTTGAAAGTTGGTGTGGAAGTTGACACAAGGAGATGGTGAGCGGGTTGAAAGTTGGTGTGGAGGTTGACACAAGGAGATGGTGAGTTGGTTGAAAGTTGGTGTGGAAGTTGACACAAGGAGATGGTGAGCAGGTTGAAAGTTAGTGTGGAAGTTGACACGAGGAGATGGTGAGCAGGTTGAAAGTTAGTGTGGAAGTTGGCACAAGGAGATGGTGAGCGGGTTGAAAGTTGGTGTGGAAGTTGACACAAGGAGATGGTGAGTTGGTTGAAAGTTGGTGTGGAAGTTGACACAAGGAGATGGTGAGCAGGTTGAAAGTTAGTGTGGAAGTTGACACAAGGCGGGTTGAAAATTGGTGTGGAAGTTGACACAAGGAGATGGTGAGTTGGTTGAAAGTTAGTGTGGAAGTTGACACAAGGCGGGTTGAAAATTGGTGTGGAAGTTGACACAAGGAGATGGTGAGTGGGTTGAAAGTTAGTGTGGAAGTTGACACGAGGAGATGGTGAGCAGGTTGAAAGTTAGTGTGGAAGTTGACACAAGGAGATGGTGAGCAGGTTGAAAGTTAGTGTGGAAGTTGACACGAGGAGATGGTGAGCAGGTTGAAAGTTAGTGTGGAAGTTGACACAAGGAGATGGTGAGCAAGTTGAAAGTTGCTGTGGAAGTTGACACAAGGAATGGTGAGCAGGTTTAAAGTTGCTGTAGAAGTTGACACAAGGAGATGGTGAGAAGGTTGAATGTGGTCATTGATAATGGCAAGATAAATGAAAACCAGCGTTATAGGACGCTGAGCTGGCATTTCAAAATTTAAAGAATTTTCCTTGCGATATAATTTAATCTTCCCATCAAGTTTGTCAAAGATTCATCAAGCTGGGTTCTGTCTGACATTTGCCCCCAACATTTCAATTTGAGCCGTTCATCACACTTGATCTGCCTCTGCCGACAAAGTTTTGGTAAGGATCCGCCAAACCTGTTTTTTTAATGGGTGATTTGTGATCTTGCTGTCCATTGTTCAATGGTAAATTATCAATCTGCCTACCAAGTTTGGTAAAGATCAGTGAAGCCATTCTTGTGAGCCGTGTTCGCTCAATCCCTAATTTGTGGGCTGTATGTTTGACCTTTCAAAAGACCTTTCATAATTGTTCCTTTGCCAGGGTTTCATTTGGGGGGGGGGGGGGGGGGGGGGGCAATGACTGTCCCCTACCATACATTGCTGTGGGCAGGGTAGTAATGAAATGGAGCTGTCTTGGCATGTTTCCAGTGCAAGGTGTATGCTTCATATTCAGACTGTGGTAAAAAGACTGTAAGACAAGTCACTTCTCTCGCTCCTGTTCTTCCCATGGTGGGTGGAATGCTTCCCGTGGTGGAATGCTTCGCGTGGTGGAATGCTTCCCATGGTGGAATGCTTCCCATGGTGGAATGCTTCCCGTGGTGGAATGCTTCCCATGGTGGAATGCTTTCCATGGTGGAATGCTTCCCGTGGTGGAATGCTTCCCATGGTGGAATGCTTCCCATAGTGGAATGCTTCCCATGGTGGAATGCTTCCCATGGTGGAATGCTTCCCGTGGTGGAATGCTTCCCGTGGTGGAATGCTTCCCGTGGTGGAATGCTTCCCATGGTGGAATGCTTCCCGTGGTGGAATGCTTCCCGTGGTGGAATGCTTCCCATGGTGGAATGCTTCCCATGGTGGGTGGAATGCTTCCCATGGTGGAATGCTTCCCATGGTGGAATGCTTTCCATCGTGGAATGCTTCCCGTGGTGGAATGCTTCCCATGGTGGAATGCTTCCCGTGGTGGAATGCTTCCCGTGGTGGAATGCTTCGCGTGGTGGAATGCTTCCCATGGTGGAATGCTTCCCGTGGTGGAATGCTTCCCATGGTGGAATGCTTCCCGTGGTGGAATGCTTTCCATGGTGGAATGCTTCCCGTGGTGGAATGCTTTCCATGGTGGAATGCTTTCCATGGTGGAATGCTTCCCGTGGTGGAATGCTTCCCATGGTGGAATGCTTCCCATGGTGGAATGCTTTGCGTGTTGGGCTTTGCGTGTTGGAATGCTTCCCGTGGTGGAATGCTTCCCATTGTGGAATGCTTCCCGTGGTGGAATGCTTCCCGTGGTGGAATGCTTCGCGTGGTGGAATGCTTCCCATTGTGGAATGCTTCCCGTGGTGGAATGCTTCCCGTGGTTGAATGCTTCCCATGGTGGAATGCTTCCCATGGTGGAATGCTTTCCATGGTGGAATGCTTCCCATGGTGGAATGCTTCCCATGGTGGAATGCTTCCCCGTGGTGGAATGCTTTCCATGGTGGAATGCTTCCCGTGATAGATATTGATCTAGGATGTTAAAATAATGATCATACAATGCATATTTACGAATTATTGATGAGTTTTTTTTTTTATGATTTAAAGGAAGGGGGGGGGGATGATGCCATATTTTTACAGTCTCAAATAAATTCTCAGTTGACATAATAATATCACAATAACCTTCTCAATAATCAACTTGAAATTGTATTCTCACGTTTTGACTAGATGCTCTAGCCTTCACATTCCTGATGAAGGCTAGAGCATCTAGTCGAAACGTTGAGAGAATACAATTTCAAGTTGATTATTGAGAAGTTATTTTTACAAATTGTTTAAAATGTGGTCACGACTTTGGAGCTCCATAGATTCTGCTCATTTCACTGATATAGAGCTCAATAGATAGCTCTCTCTGTGTGCACTCTTTTGATACAAAAAAATGTTGCTTAGGTATATCCATGCCCAAGTTACAGGCAGTCAAAGTTGGGTCCCTCAAAACTAAAGTGCCTGATTTGCAACAAGTCTAACTGCAGATTGTCAAGTGCTAGGCAGCTGAGTATGTACATGGTCATGCACATTGGTTGAAAATCCATTTCCTAAATTTAATTTTTCAAATCGTGCGCTTGACCACGTACTTACGTTTTAGCGCCTAATAAAAACACTCATTGAATAGAGTAGGGCTTCCTCTAGCCACTGGTGCTAATTTCAACTCTCTAGCACTTGGCATCTGGAGTTAGACTTGTTCCCAAATCAGGCATTTTGCTATATATCAAGTTCATAGAGTGAAGTGTGCAGAATTTATGGAGCTCCAAAGTCATAATCACAGGGTTTGTAAAGATATGGACTCGCCCCAGGTTCTCTTTAAATCAGCTTTTTTGATTTTAATGCCAGCCAGAGAAATACAGTCTTGACCACCAAAAATTAAAAGCCAGAATCCTTAAAGTATTTGCTGTCAGCTTACTTTACTAAAAAGGTATTCCACACCCCAGCCATGGGATAACTATTTACCTTAAATAAATATAGATGGGTTCTTAATTGGAATGAAGTATTTCACAAAGTTTTAAAACTGCTTAAATTATTCGTGTGCGTGCTCATGATCAAGTTCGGAGACAGAAATTAGAAAACATAACACCCCCTAGCCCTAGCCCCAGCCCCAGCCCTAGCCCTTCAGTAACCTCATGAATGTATATATGCATTTTATTAACACTTGGACAGTGTGTTGTGGTCACCCAACCCTGAGATACTCTGGCTGAGGATTATAATCACCTCATCTCAGGATGTCCGAGACCCTGGGATACTCTGTCAGAGGGTTGTAGTCACCTCATCAGGATGTCTGAGATCCTGGGATGCTCTGACAGGGTTGTAGCCACCTCATCTCAGGATCATACACCGTGATGTCCTAGTCTCTAAGTATCCTGGCATCAGTGTGTTATAGCCAGGACCATCCCAGGATACTCTGACAGTGGGTTGTAGCCGTCCTGTTCTCAAGATTATCCCGAGATGTCCGAGTATTTCTGACATCCAGGGATAATTACAGAATGTCCACTGCAACCCTGGACATGTCGGAGTACCATGGAATTCCCTCTCCCCCCGTCTTGGTTGTTGATTCCAAGATCCATGTCATGTATGTACTTGGCTTGCTTGGGATATTCCCAAGTGTCCCGGGAGTCCTGGGAATGTATTAGGAATATTAGGTAAGGTTGTGACAGTACTGGATATGCTTCTTTTCATGAAACAGGCAAGAGTAAATTCTGAAATATTGCCTGCAGATCACATTTTGTCCATCAAAGGTATTCTCTGTTGTAGCAAATATGTCCCCCCCCCCCCCCCCCCCCCCCCCAAAGGGGAGAAATTTTCACCGAAAGCAGTTTTCAGTCATTTCCCCTTTTCTCCCTTCCTATAATTATTATTAGTTTTGTTTTGTTTGTTTCTTTGCTGCCATTTATAGTCGATCATCCAAGCTTGTTTCTTGGATGTGAACGCAAGGGTTCAGCTGTCTTGATACAAAGCTGGCATTGATTATTAATGTATTATTTATTATTATCCTTATGATATGTGTGCACTGGAAATGAGACAGTTAAGTCTGGAGCATTAAAAAAAAATTATTTTATTTTAATTATATTAATTCCACCAAAGCTCAAATGTCAATACCTATACCTCGTGGATGCTAAGTGAGTATGTCGTCCAAGAGCGTAGCGTCCACGCGTGCCACAGGAGGAGTCTTCCCAGTACATCAAACGGGTTTGTGTGCGGGAACTCTTCGTCTCCATAACTATATATGATAGCTGCTGCTTGAATGGCTAGCTACTTGTTTGGTTCCCTATGGCACATCATAAAGCAGACATGCTTAAGGAAGATTGGCATGGCCATTGACGGGGGAAAGACTGAGACGTCAACACTGATGGATTGGAAGGCAACAAGAGAAGAGAATAAAAATGATCCATTTTCAAGGTGACAGTGATTACGAGCGCCATGTTGGCTGGTTGACGTGTGGTTTTTTCCTTCCCATGATTGCATTTTTTGTTTTCTTACAAAGTTTGTTTGTTTGTGCAAGATCAAAATGTGTATTTGGCTTCTTGCGTCGAAACACGCAGCATTTTCTTTGAAGGGGGACCAGATATGAGTCTTTCATGTTGAAGGGTGACAGGCTTGTAGCCTTTCATGTTGAAGGGTGATAGGCTTGTGGCTTGTTATGTTGAAGGATGACAGGCTTGTGGCTTGTTATGTTGAAGGGTGACCAGGCATGTAGCCTTTCATGTTGAAGGGTGACCAGGCATGTAGCCTTTCATGTTGAAGGGTGACAGGCTTGTGGCTTGTTATGTTGAAAGGTGACCAGGCATGTAGCCTTTCATGCTGAAGGGTGACCAGGCATGTAGCTTTCATGTTGAAGGGTGACCAGGCATGTAGCCTGTCGTGTTGAAGAGTGACCAGGCGTGTAGCCTTTCATGTTGAAGGGTGACCAGGCATGTAGCCTTTCATGTTGAAGGGTGACCAGGTATGTAGCCTGTCATGTTGAAGGGTGACCAGGCATGTAGCCTGTCGTGTTGAAGAGTGACCAGGCGTGTAGCCTGTCGTGTTGAAGGGTGACCAGGCGTGTAGCCTTTCATGTTGAAGGGTGACCAGGCATGTAGCCTTTCATGTTGAAGGGTGACCAGGCATGTAGCCTTTCATGTTGAAGGGTGACCAGGCATGTAGCCTTTCATGTTGAAGGGTGACCAGGCATGTAGCCATTCATGTTGAAGGGTGACCAGGCATGTAGCCTTTCATGTTGATGGGTGACCAGGCATGTAGCCTTTCATGTTGATGGGTGACCAGGCATGTAGCCTGTCATGTTGAAGGGTGACCAGGCGTGTAGCCTGTCATGTTGAAGGGTGACCAGGCATGTAGCCTTCCATGTTGAAGGGTGACCAGGCAGTCATGCAGATGATTACAATAACCTTCTCTATAATGAACTTGAAATTGTACTCTCTCGACGTTTCGATCAGATGCTCTAGTCTTCATTATATCCTCGAACGACAATTATATACCTTGTAAAGCTGGGGTTTTAAGACCTTCACTAGCTCCAGATTCAATGATAGACATTTATAATAATAATAATAATAATAATAATAATAATAATAATAATAATAATAATAATAATAATAATAATAATAATAATAATAATAATAATAATAATAATAATAATAATAAAAATAATTTTTTAAAAACTACTACTACTACTAATCATGATGATGATGATAATATAATACAGTAATTGGTCTCCTAGGATGTGTTATTTAGAATATTGTTTGCCATTGTTGGTTGGGTGCCTATTAGCTGTGTACTGGTGTTCTTGCTGCTTCAGTTTGAAGTGCGGGCACTGAACAACCGATTCGTACATTAGAGGGAATGGGTAGGGAAAAGGAAAACGGGTCAACTTTATTGTTTGTTCTGACAGTAACACTGTCCCAGTGAGTGGAATTTATTTCCAAGCGATATATGTTGCGACAAATGGGCGATAGTTGTTTAGCGTCGAAGTCGCATTAGTGACATAACACTGATGTGCATTAAAGTTAACTGTTTTTAACGCAACATGCTAGGGATGTAACAGTGTGTAGCACACATTAGGCATGTAACACAGTTACGATTGTAACAGTGTGTAGCACAAAACAGGAAATGTGTGTATGCAGGCACACTGGGCATGTAACAGAGCCATGCATTAGGCATGTAACACTGTAGACCAACCTACTAGGCATGTTACAGTATATATGTAGCATTATATAGCGTAACACACTAGGCATGAACACACTAGGCATGTAACAGTTTGTAGCATGCCACATTGGGCATGTAACACTGTAGACCAACCTACTAGGCATGTTACAGTATATATGTAGCATTATATAGCGTAACACACTAGGCATGAACACACTAGGCATGTAACAGTTTGTAGCATGCCACATTGGGCATGTAACACTGTAGACCAACCTGCTAGGTATGTTACAGTATATATGTAGCATTATATAGCGTAACACACTAGGCGTGTAACAGTGTGTAACACAAAACACTAAACGTGCATAATAATACTCTAGTCATATAGAGGGTGTATAACATAACACCTAATGAATGGCATGCTCCTTTTAACCAGTCTGCTCCACGTGCTCAAAGTTGAACAAATCTTTCCACTTTCAAGACTATCGTTTTTTACGTTGCTCCTGTAGTGTGAAGATTAACTACATTCAACAAAAGTTGTATTGAGTTCATTCAACTTGGTTGCAGTGGATTAAATTACATTACATTCAATTACATGCTTAGTGTAAACAGGCAATAGTCAGTTGTCGTGTTTCTCCTTTAGGGTCGAAGGGAATTGAAGACAAGGCTTTGAGGGACAGACTAGATGAACTAGAGAGAGAAGAAGCACTGGATTTGGAGAGCGAGGAGGAGGAAGGAGAGAGGAGCGACAAAGCAAGAGCTGGACATGGAAGCATACATGAGAGAGAAGTGGTGACGCAGGAGGAAGGAGGAACTGAGGACGTGGGTTGTCGGGGAAAGCCGTCTTCTACTAGTCCACTTCGTATCACAGTGAAACACTCTCTGCAGTCTTCTGAGATAGCACAGGCACCACCTGCTGAGGGAACAGGTGAGCAGGTATGTAAAGGGGTTAAAGTTAGGAATCAAAGGGGTTAAGGGAGAGCTAAGCCACATCTCACAACTGTATATCAATGAATATGGTTAGTTGCCATACAATTCACCGGATGCAAGTCTAGAATGTACATAACCTTATTTGGTATATTTATGAGATGCTTTATCACTGACATGCTTGTATATCTCAACGATGTATGTACCAGGAGGGTGACCACTTGCGACGGGACATGGTCGGTGAGGAAGAAGCGCATTTCAGAACTCCTGCAGACATTTCCGAACGGTATTGTCGCTTGAGAAGTAGTGATGAAGAAGATGGTGAGGAGGTGATGGTGGGGAGGACTACGAGAGGAAGCAGGGAAGAGGTGGATGTAAGGCGGCATGGCAAAACAGTGAGGTGGGACCCGCAGGTGGAGCGTCAGCAACCTAGCGAGGAACAGGGAGAAATCAGTGTGAGAGGGAAGGAGGAGTTGGTTGTGCAGTCTATAAAAGCTCCTTCGGTGGGTAGTGTTGAGGTGTCTTGTTTCTGTGTTGTGATGTTTCCTCTGTTGTGTGCAGGCCTTCTCTGGACAAATAGTCGAGCGTATTTCACCATTAGAAACTTCACCTTCTAAAGTAAGTAACTACTCTATAACCACAGGGCAGGAATGTTGACAGAGAGTTAAGTTGGACATTTTTGGTTTGTTGTGAACGTAACCACGGCCAGCTACGAGGGGATTTTCCACACATCCTATCGTGGTACCTGAGCCGATCTCTCCACCTTACCGAGTGCAAGGGGAAGCAGCATGGAAGAATTCCGTGCTAAAAAATAAATGGGAGGGACGTTAAGCATCTAGTGTTTTCTGATTTCTGAAGGGTTTTTTTTTATTGCAAAGGAAGTGGAGTACTCCACTTGACTTGTAGTTGCTTTCCTGTCGCTGACAACTTTTTGATGTCTTTCTTTATAACTTGACCATTCATATTTCCATCTGTATAGTAATTGCATTGCATTTCTATTTATCAGGAAGCACCAAGAAAAATGTCGAAATTTAAAGCAGCTAGGAGGACAGTGTAATAACTTGGTACATAATGATATTATAAATTCGTGTTCATCCGATGTTGATTGATATTATGATTGTCATTTTGCTAATTCTACAATAATTATATGATTGAATTGTCCCAGTATTGGGCTTCTAGTTTTAGCCCACTTTACTGCAACCCCCCAAACCATGTGTAACTGACGACCATTCTACTTCGAGTCGGCTTTGCCGCAAGTGTAATTTATTACTTCTCGACGTCAATTTTGATGGTTCCGTTGCTGACGGTACTTCTGGTCTGAAGAAATTCTACACCGTGAATATGCTAGACGATTGCATTGTGTGGCATGGCAGCTAAAGCTCCTGTCCAGCACATGATTGCACCCACTCATATATCAACTTCTTTAGTAGAGCTGCTCTATACTGCTGGCTCACTGCTCACCCTCTTCCCCCTTTGCAATCTTTAAATGTTGTGGCAACTAATTACACGTACATATTCCAGGGGTTTGCTGGCTACCCTGCGATACCATTCATTCACCTACCAAGTCTATGGCTGGCTTTGCTCTCCAACAAGTATTCCAGCCTATAGACGTGCATCCTAGAAATTATTTGGCTAAGTCACCAGATAAAACATATGCATGACTCACTGGTAGCCACCAGATACAACATATGCATGACTCACTGGTAGTCACCAGATACAACATATGCATGACTCACTGGTAGCCACCAGATACAACATATGCATGACTCACTGGTAGTCACCAGATACAACATATGTATGACTCACTGGTGGTCACCAGATACAACATATGCATGACTCACTGGCAGTCACCAGATACAACATATGCATGACTCACTGGTAGTCACCAGATACAACATATGCATGACTCACTGGTAGTCACCAGATACAACATATGCATGACTCACTGGTAGTCACCAGATACAACATATGCATGACTCACTGGTGGTCACCAGATACAACATATGCATGACTCACTGGCAGTCACCAGATACAACATATGCATGACTCACTGGTAGTCACCAGATACAACATATGCATGACTCACTGGTAGTCACCAGATACAACATATGCATGACTCACTGGTAGTCACCAGATACAACATATGCATGACTCACTGGTAGTCACCAGATACAACATAATTATGCATGACTCACTGGCAGTCACCAGATACAACATATGCATGACTCACTGGCAGTCTCACCAGATACAACATATGCATGACTCACTGGTAGTCACCTATGCATGACTCACTGGTAGTCACCAGATACAACATATGCATGACTCACTGGTAGTCACCAGATACAACATAATTATGCATGACTCACTGGCAGTCACCAGATACAACATATGCATGACTCACTGGTATATAGTCACCAGATACAACATATGCATGACTCACTGGCAGTCTCACCAGATACAACATATGCATGACTCGCTGGTAGTCACCAGATACAACATATGCATGACTCACTGGCAGTCACCAGATACAACATATGCATGACTCGCTGGTAGTCACCAGATACAACATATGCATGACTCGCTGGTAATCCAGAACTCTCTGCTACTCTCATGGCTTGTTTGAAGGTCTTAACAACCTCTCTGCCAAACCTTTTGATGATGTGGTATATACAGGCCTGATGTCTATAGAGGGTCACTTTTCAGTGTAAAATTTACCTGCTTGGCTAGTGTGATGTTTTGACACTTGTACATTTAATTTTAGTATATATATGCAATTATAAGTGTAGGACCTATCAATAAAGGAATGTAGCAGATATTTCCCCTAAGGCTATTTGCTGCCTTATTAAAATCAAGATTCCCCTCTTCAATCTGCCACTGCAGACTATTTCCGGGACAGTGTCTGCCAATTAATGATAAATTACAGGGTTGGTTACAAGTTTTCGGAAAGCACAAATCGTCATGAAAATGTTAAATAAAATTGTTCCCCCCCCAATCAAAAATGAAGGGGAGACTATGTAACTATGAACATGCTTAATTAATTAAATTGGGACAAATAGTAGGTGTCTATAAAAGAGCCGTCAGCGTAGGAACATTGCTATACCCTGTGCTTGAGGTGAGCCCACTGTGCCAATTATTTCTTTTATGTATATAGCTTGCATTTTATCTGAGTAATAATAATAATATAATAATAATAAAGGGAGGAAACACAAAAAGTATAATTAGTTGACATCAATATTTAACTTGAAATTGTACACGCTCGACGTTTCGACTAGATGCTGATGAAGGCTAGATCATCTAGTCCGAATGTTGAGCGGGTACAATTTCAAGTTGATTATTGAGAAGATTATTGTAACTACAACTAATTGAGTCCAGGCTGCTCGTTAATGGAACCCAACAGTGTTGTATTTATTATGATTTTTTTGTTGGCACAGAAACTGAGACGATCCAAGTCATATTTTTTCCTTCTGCACTGCCTGTGACGTAGTGTAGGTGTTGCTGTGGTCATCAATGTGTTGCCATGGTCATCAATGTGTTGCCATGGTCATCAATGTGTTGCCATGGTCATCAATGTGTTGCCATGGTCATCAATGATGACGGGTCGCCAAGTGCTCATGTGCCAAAATATATATAATCAGATTTTCTGTTCCGCATGCCTTCACACAGATTGAAGGTAATGACAACAAAAAGGACAGCACGCACCTAAATGCATACAATATATAAGTCATCAAAAAGGATATTACACAGCTAAATGTATAAGTTACAACAATAATAAGGATCAAGAAGGATGATGCACATCTGGAACGTTTTTATAGTCGTGGTGAACCCAATTGGCCACTGGAAGACATGGTAGGTATGGAAATGCCTTGACCTCCTCCTTGCCGAACTAAAAATGACAAATCTGACTCCATACACCCCAGGTATTTTATTATTATTTTTATTAATTATTTATTTATTATATATATATAATTTAATCAATTTAAAAAATATCAAAATAATAACTTGTTAACAATAAATACATAAATAAATGGCTGTGCAGCGTGGGAATGCAGCCTCAGTAATGGGATCTTTGCCATCAGGGTTGGGGACGAGCCATTTCCGTAGTCATCACTTGAACATTATTTTGAACTTGAGGGGAAGGGGGTTCTATAAACGATATGAATCACATAAATAATGTTGCCATAAAAAATTAAATAATCGTGCTCTTAAAAATATATATATGTATATAATAATAATAATAATAATAATTTAAAAAATAATAATAAAAATTAAAAGCTAATGACAAGTTCTCTGCTATTATTGCAATTGTTATTATTATGGCGATGATTATAATGTTATTTTTATATCGTCCTCATCATTATTGTTGCTGTTGTTATATATTAATACTGTTGTAGAGGCAATAACGATAACAGCAGTTTTTACCACCAAAAATTAAAGATTTGCTCATATCTTGCTTTTGAAGAAGTGTGGAGACAAGGCATCAATGCTGATGATGATGGGTAAGAGTTCATGCTCATATCAAAGCCATTGATTGTTAAGAAGTCTAAATCCCTGTGTCCCCTTGGCCTTTGTTTGGAGAATGAGGTTGTTTGTGGGACTTGAGTGGAGCAGATGTGGTGTATGTGGCATTGATTGCAAGAAGAGCCAAGGATGCATTCCAGACAAGCAACTGTATATCAAATCATAGAGGGGTCACCTTTTGCAGCCCAGATACCTGGTCAACTTATCCAAGCTAATGAATGATCAGTGAGGCACATTTGCTCTCCTTATGCTACCTTTCAATTTGGGAAACTGAAGCCAGGGGCTGTTGCTAACAGAACAGAGCCATTGAAGAGAGCAAAAATGCTTGGCTCTGTCGGCTGTCACTCACTTTGTGCATGTAGGATTGAGAATTGGCAATTGGAGGAGTCAGGTAGTCCCAGGTGGGCTCGAGTCGTGTGGCTACATGGGAAGATTGGAGAAGTCGGGTCAGGTGAAAACACTCAAGTCGTGTGGCTACATGGAAAGATCAGTAGCAGAACTAATAAAATATGTTCTTCCTCACCAACCCAAATGAGTGAGAGGAGAGAGAGTGAGCAGAGACATTTTAATGGCCACAAATGTTTGAGATGACATGATCTCTGCTATTGAGTTTCAGAGGGATATTGCACGAGGAAAAGAAGAGAAGTTATAGGTCCTGGTGTACGGGTGGGCAAGTGTTGATGTATATACAGTAAGTTCATAGTCTCGAATCCGTTGTTTCTTAGAAGAAGCGAATGAGTGAAATGTACATGTCCATTGATCGTGTGAGTCAGATAACAAAGTGTCAGGATCTTTCGTCTTTATTCTAGACTTGGCAACCCAGACCATAACAATAAATCTTCTCAAGGATATCCAAAGAGCATAATTCTGTAACTTTTCCAAAGCCTGCACGGTTTGGTGGGGATCCCAGACAGAAGCTGTGTATTCTAGAACATATGCCAAATACACCTGAAAGAGTGTTTTCCAGGCTCAAATGAGAATATAAATGTCTGTGGATTAGTAGTTAATGTCTTTGTCAGGTTCACCGCTGTCTACAGGGTCACGGAACTTGGAGCACTGAGTTCCAAGGAACTCTCGTACACAAACTTCCAAGATTGGTCACTTCAATATTAAACGTATCTCTGTAACCCAATATCTATATATATGTGTGTGTGTGTGACTAGTTATGTAACAAGAATTTACCCATGTAGACCACAAACATTTATAGGACCTTTAACCAACGAACCAAATGTAAACAATCATTATTAATCTGTGAAGGGTCCTATAGCATGGTCTATAGCATGGTAAACTCAATTTTCAGTGATATATATTTACAACCATAGGGAAGAGTACAATTATTCATTAACTTTGTAGCCCGTGACGTTTTAAATTGTACTTCTTTTCTTAATTGTAGCATTAGGATAGTGTGTATTGTGTTGCCATAGCACTGAGCATGCCCAGTATTTTAGCACTGTGGTTACACTTAGAGATTTTTTTAATTTTAAGTCTCAGTGCCTAATAAAACAAGTCATTGCATAGAGTAGGGCTTCCTCTAGCTAATTTCAGCTCTCTACCACTTGGTAATCTGGAGATATTTATGTGGCAAAATCAGGCACTCAGGTTTTGAGGTAACCCCAGTTTAGCTCAAGTAACTTGGCTATAGAGCTCTATATCAAGTCCATACCATGAAGTTTGCAGAATCTATGGAGCTATAAAGTGGCAAAGTGGTACCACAAGTTTTTTTTGCCAAAATGATTTCATCTCCCCTAAGTTAACTTATCATTGCAACAAGATTTTGAGCGTGTTCCATGTTTTTTTTGCTGTCTTCCTTCTCTCCTTTTTCTCTCCCCCTCTTTTCCTCTTCCTAAACCACTCTTTCTCTCCCTATCTTTCTCGCCCGTTCCTCTCCCTCAACCCCTCTCCCTTGCATGTAGGTCAGTGGCAGCACTCTTCGTCAGACAGCAGTTCTGGCAGTGAGGTACTGGGTTAAGGCAGGTGACAATTGACATACACTGGACCAACATCACTCTGGGTTGAGGCAGGTTGACAATAGCTCCATGGGGAAACATACTGGACCAAAATCGCAGCAGGTTTTTCAGAGCTAAGTTAAGTTGATTTTGTCCATTCCCAGAAATAGTGTAGAAAATGTTGGCAGTTCCCATCACCAGCTGAAGTGTCTAACAGCATGTCGTGATAGCTCTTACCCTGATTAGCCCTAGGGCCAACTCAGTGTTGATGGTGCCATTATGCTGGAGAAGTGAGACACTGATAGGGGCATGTGGGATGAAGTGTGAGGTGTCCTCTGTGCAGCCTGTAGCTGGCTAGTATAAGTTATGCAAGTCCATTTTCCAGAAAAAAATACTTCTTCTTCCACCCTTTCCCAAAAGTGTGGCAAGCTGAAGTATCATCACCCTCTACTGCACTCCTTTCCTCTCCTCCTCTTCTGACCCCTTCCTCCCATCATCTCTCTCCCTTCCCTATTTCATCCCCTCTTCTCTCTCATCTCCCCTCCCCACTTCTTCTCTTCTCCCTCTCCTCTCTCCCCTCTTCCTCTCCCCCTGTTCCTCCCCCCCTCCTCCTCTCCCTATTCCCCTCTCCCTCCCCCTATTCCTCTCCCCCACTTCCTCTACCCTCTCCCTCTCCCCCTGTTCCTCTCCCCCTGTTCTCTCCCTCTCCCCCTGTTCCTCTCCCCTCTTCCTCTCCCCCTCTCCCTCCCCCCCTGTTCCTCTCCCCCTGTTCCTCTCCCCTTGTTCCTCTCCCCCTATTCCTCTCCCACCCCTCCTCTTCCCCTCTTGCTCGCCTGTTTTATTTTAGGAGGCAAGTGGCACTCTCTGTCAGAGACGGAAAGAATACAGAAGGAAGGCTTCCTGATGCACGAGAAGAGAGCATCACAGGGATTCATGACTCAGGCCAACCTCCAGCTAGCCCTCCTCCTGGTCCTGTCTGAGGCAGCCCCTGTGGCTCGCTGCCTCTCACTACAGCCCCTGGGGAGAAGAACAGCTGCCTCTGTGAGTGGAGGGAGTTGTCTATTTGGTAATGGCTAATGATGATGGTGGCTGAGGTGATATCTGTGGCCACGCTGTATGGCCACTGGCCAGCTGGGGTGAGATTAATGACTTTCTAGTGTTTGTGCCGGCAGCAAAGTACCGCAAAACTTTGTCGTATTAAAATGGGATCTCAAACTATGAATCTCATTACAGTAATTCCTCTTATAATAAGACACCTCCTGCAGTAGGCTAGACACTTCCTGCAGTATACTAGACACTCCCTGTAGTTGTCTAGACACTTCCTGTGGTAGACTAGACACTCTTTGTAGTAGACTAGATACTTCCTATAGTAGGCTAGGCACCATTGCCATAGTTTCTTTAAGCAGGTATCTAAATTAAGCCCCTATTTGGGTGTTGGCATTTGTTAGGTGCCTATCGTGACTGTCCTTATCAAAAGTCGATGTTTCTTCCATTGCTAGCAACTAGACAAATCCATTGATATGGTGTGTGTGAGCATCATGCACCTTCTCTTTGCAACATTTCAACCATTCACACACCCGCTCTCCTTCTAGCTAACCCGGTACGTATCCTCGGTATTGTGCACTATGAGAGATTTACTCATGCCTGTGGATGGGTGGTTCTTAAGTGCCCGGCTCAGTATTAAGCACCCATTTTCTTCCTCACTGATGCCATAAGCATTAACAATCAGCTGTTTTGGTATTTTTATAGAGGGGAAAAAAATTAATATTTTGTGCCCTGGACAAGACAAACAGGCTGACCCTACTTCACACACTGCTCTACCAACTTCTGCTCATGCTGTATGTGCTGGGCATGGGATAACCAACGGCTAGATTCTGGGTTTAGTGCCTCTCTGTCATGAACTAGCACGAGGTATTGTGAGCTATGAGTGCGTTTTGATTTTGGTAATAGCTCTTCCATGGAACTTCTGAAGAGAGGAGTGTTTGTGACTACACATTTTGTTCTTGTTGGGAGGTTGCTTCTCTCCTAGAGGTCGACCCATTTTATCACCTAAGATAAATGCACCACAGCCTTCTATAGTGTACATGTATATCTTGATGGAAGTGGAGGAACTTGTTATTTCATTTCTAGTACTGTATATGACTTCATGATGTACATTGACAAGCTATGGGTTCTTGGCCCCAGAGTCAGACAGTCTTGTATGGCAGTGGTCTGCTTCATAGCTGATACTTGGGCAGAGGCAACTGAATCTTCTTCAGAACAGACTGTACTCACTTTCTTAACAACACCCATGAGAAGTTTAACATCATCCAGTGCCTTTATTGCTTCACTAAAACTTTTAACTTTTGGCATGGATTCTTAGTCCAGCTCATTATCTTCATCAGCACCTTTACACCATTACTACCAAGTTGAGCTAAAAAGTTGGCGTCTCAGTCGTCTCCATCCATACCCACACACAATGGGACTTCCTCTTCCCCATGCAAACATTCAATTAGAGACCAACTCTGCTTAGAAGGCATCGTTTTCTCGATGAGCTTCTGGAGCTCCATGCACTCATCTGTCTCCAGAAAAGGATCATCATCATCATCATCATGATCTTGTGCATGCATAATAACACCATCTTGAAGGATACCAGCCATTCTGAAGGCACTTGGTAATGGTCTCATGTTTGTACCTTTTCCAAGCCAGAGCCACCCAGTGAACTGCTGCAAGAATGTTGAAGGACTTGACTGACTTTCAATTTAGGTTTTGTTCAATTTTTTTTAAAGTGTAGCTATATAGTACCATCAATTAGACCATGTGATAATACATCAGAATTCAGGGGCCACAGCTTTGATGTTTGTTGCAGGAGGAAAGACGATCTTAAATTATATTGCTGAATTTGGTCTTCAAGTCTTCCTTCAAATCTTGGGAAGGGCAGCATTAGCCATCAACACTAAAGCTCTATGATATCATGATGATTCAGTTATGTCAAAACTGATTCCATGATTTCCCCTGCCATCCATGCTCTCCTTTGGAAGAAAGATGACGTGAAAGGCAGCATTGTGGATATTCTGATTTCTAAAAGACTATATAGTTTTTTCATTAACAATAAAGGCAACTGTTAGCCTCTTCTTGCTCTTCTTCTCTCTCCTGCACTATCTTCTCTTTTGATTAAACTCCATGATTAGGTAGCTGTCTAGGTTCAGAATTTTTTCTTTGTTATAGCCTTGCAGTATCTCCAGTAGCTTTCTGTATAATCAAAGATTTGCCCCTGCACTTGCACTTCACCTGATTTCATCACATACTGATGTTAATAGCATTTTTTCAGTCAAACATTAGGCCCTTTCTGAGAGCTGAAGCATCATGTCTTCCTTTTTCTGCAATCTTTGCCCCCCCTCCCCCACCAAGGTTAAATGTTCTTGCAGGAAGAACATAGCATTCATATAGTGCCTTGTTACATCACCAACTCTGATAGGGGACATTTTGCTGCCATGTATTGTAGTTTTGATATATTTACCTCACACAAAGGACAATAGTGACCTTCATTATGTTTATGACCATGGCAACTTGAGGCTTACCGCAATCAAAGATTTGGGCAAGACTACACATCTTCATGTCAGGATTCCTCTCCAAGCAAGGTCTTCATAACTTCAACCTTTTTTTCCAAGAGTTAGATAATTCCTCTTCTTGACACTGGACATGATTGTACACAGTCACTGACAGCAGCAACCCAGCTTGGCTCTACTCACTGCATGCACACTGACAGCAGCAACCCAGCTTGGCTGTATTCACTGCATGCACACTGACAGCAGCAACCCAGCTTGGCTGTACTCACTGCATGGACACTGACAGTAGCAACCCAGCTTGGCTGTATTTACTGCATTTACACTGACATCAGCAAGCTAGTTTGACCGCACACACCCCCACTAGCTTGGCTGTACTCACTGCATAGAAAGAGCAGCAGGTCATTGATCACCACGTTGGAGTTCAGGGTCAGCGAACCAGTTTAGCTTGAGACATGACTAGTGGAATGTGGTGAAAATCCATTTATCTGTGAGGGCTACCATGTACAGAGAGGACAGCCATGCAGTCACTGTGCTAGATGAAGACGTGCTTGTCGACCATATTCCCTGCAATTTAGCCTCTCCTGTTGAAGGATTTCCAAGGCGAGAAGTCAACAAAGGCTTTCTAGAAGTAACAGGGGGCAAAGAATATCGTGGAATGGAAGGAACTTGTTGAAAGCCTCAAAAGTCAATAGCTTTGTTTAAGTCAGCATTGGCTATGCTGAACTAGCGACATTGAATGCATTACTGTTATTATTGGGGGGGGGGGGGGCTCTTGTCCATTGAGAGGTTAATTTTCATATTGGCGAGTCAGCAAATTGATTGTTGTTCGGAGTTGGGAGGTGGTCTCTTCAGGAGGTAAACTTCTATTAGCAATGTATGGAATCACGTGAGAGGATTTTGTTCGTCCTGCTGTGTAGAGGTTGTCCACTATCGGAGAGTCCACTGTATCAGCATATTAACCCTTTACCACATTTCAATGTATAGGACCCTTTACCACATAACCAATATTTTACACTCCCACATCCCTACAGCTGCTCGGGCTTCTCAATGTGCTGTGAAAGACCGAGAGAAGCATGCTTTCAATCCCATAAAGCTTCAATACTCTTGAGAATTCCTACAGAAAGCACTGAGCTCACTCGTAGTGAAATATGCTTGACATTGGAAGCCGCTTCCAATTCAACTCCCTCAAAGCAGTTTTCACATGCACATTTCAGAATTTTCCACTCTTAAATATTGCAGGCCATCAGGTTGTTCAACCTTGCATCAGTTTGGAATCTGTAAGGAACACACAATTCTTGGCTACTTATGCAATATATCATGATGACAACAAATAATGTTCACATCAGTACGGAATTAGGCCTTTAGGAGTGCAGAACAATGGCTGAAGTATGCAATTCTGCACAGGCACAAGAAAAGAGAGAACTGGCTGCACAGGCACTAGAAGAGAGAGAACTGAATTTCACAACTATTTCCCCTCCTCTCTCTGATTTCTCCATCACACCTTCGCTCGCCATTCAATTCATTGCTACTATCTAGTAGTGCTAGTGATGTTAATTGGATGGAAAACTCAGTATTGCCATGCACGGTGTATCAGGTGTACAGTAGCACTTCCTGTAATGGCCTTGGTATTGCCATGCATGGTGTATCAGGTGTGCAGTAGCACTCCCTATAATGGCCTTGGTATTGCCATGCATGGTGTATCAAGGTGTGCAGTCTCACTATAATGGCCTTGGTATTGCCATGCATGGTGTATCAGGTGTACAGTAGCACTCCCTGTAATGTATTATAAAATGTCTGCAAAAACTAAAACTTATATCACTCACTTTGGCAGCATCTTTGCATCATAAATGATGTGCTCAGCCAATTTTGATCTCAAATACTTCGAGCATGCCTTCATGAAGGTAGGAAGTGTGGAGCCTAAAAATACATTAAAGCATTTGAATTTTTGAGTTCAAGATCTCGTTTTCTTGTCTTCTTCCTACACATAACTTGTGTGTAGTAGGTCTGTTCATCATAAGTTTATTACCAGAAGACTCCAAACTGTCCGATGCATTGACACGACTAACCTGTTTCTTGACAGGTCTCTACTGAGCCAAACAACTAACAATTGGTAAATAGTTATCACTGTCACAGACCACGTTTTTGTTCTCTGAAGTCTTGTGACAATACTTAAACAGACTTATCTTCAACAAAACTTAAGACTTATCTTTAACAAAACCAGCTAACTATACATTTATAATGTATAAGTCACCAACAACTGCACCTTTTCTTACCAAGCAGTGATTCTTCAGAAGTTACCTTCAACAAAACCAGTTACCTACTTGTAACTACTTATAATGCATGTGTCTGTGTGTATCAATGCATGGCATGTGTGTCTACTTTCATGGTAAATAATAACATCCTTGATTGACTGGTTCTGGTGTTACGCTGAGTAACTACTTGATTGACTAATTCTGGTGTTACGCTGAGTAACTTCTTATAGGTGGCTGCTTGATAATAGGAACAAGACAAAAATGTTCTATATATACATTATAAACATGTAAATATAAATACATACATACATATATATATATACATAATATATAAACATGTAAATATACATACATACATATAAATATACATACATACATATTTATACATCACGTCATCTGTGGCTAATCTGATTGGTTAATAACTGTAGGTTACATAGGCGCGTAACCTACACTTTTAACCGGATGTAGTTTAGCGCGTGCGCAATGTAGTAGTATAACCTATACTCCACTCGCGGGTTATGCGCCAGTGTAACCTACTCGTTTGCGCTTTAGCTCACTGTTCATGAAGCTTTAATGTCATGATAATATTCACTTGTTATAATTTATATAGATGTTCTGTGCTGCATTACCCTGTGCACTAAAGTTGAATACAGGTATGCTGGAAGTATATTATGGGGTATTCTCTTTCCCAGGAAGGACAAGTGTCTCAGAAGTACTGTGTTTCTTTGGTGCAGGAGGTTGCAAGATGTCTGACACTTGCAATTCGTGTTCAATCGATGGCCTTTTGTACTTCCTCACAGCATCCCGACTCCTGTGGCCAGTTGGCGCCCGCGAGTGGAGTATAGGCTATCTTACTTATACTACATTGTTTATCTAGCAGTACTTTAGCTGGGGCGCCTTGGTCAATAGTAAAAAATTCTTCCATTTCTAGTTGCTATGTAGTTTAGCGTGCGCAATGTAGTATAAGTAAGATAGCCTATACATATACATGTAAATATACATACATATAATTATGTATATATATATATACATATATAAACATGTACAAATTATACATACATATATAAACATGTAAATATACACAATTCACACAGTATATTGGATTGACTAAGCAAGAAAGGAATGAAGCAAGAATTTACCAATGTAGACAACAACCATTTACATGACCCTTTACCTATTAATACCCTTTACCTGTTAATACCCTTTACCTGTATTTTATTTGGAGTTTGTAGGTACAGGGTCCTTGTTTCATTTCTTTTTTTGACCATATATATATATTAATATTTGTCTTGTCTATATTTTGTTGTATTTTCATCCATAACAATAGAAAGGTGTCACCCTCCTTAAATAAAGCAAGGTTATGTCAACCGATATAGCACAGCCAGCAGCAGATTCAAAATAGTCTGGCTGTGCTACAAGTGAGAATGGTCTTCATGGTTTGTAGCTGATATATCTCTTACCAGATAGCAGAACAAGCCATCCTGAAATAGGTCAAACAACAGACTAGACCTTAATGACACCACAAGTGCTCCAAAACCACTTCCCACATAGGCCCTTCTACCCCCCACCCCCAAAATAATAATAATTAAAATAAAGTTTTTGTGCAGGCAGGTGAAAACAGGCTGCATGGCTAACTGACAGGAAATATGATGGACATAATTATTGGTTCATCAACATGCTCTAGCTTTTTCCCCTTCTTCTTCACTTGCCACTCAATGCCTGCATTCCTTACTAGTAGCTATTGCTAAGTCTGGTACTTACAATTCTGTAGTAGGTCTTGAATTAATGAGACTAGCTGACGAGGTGACGGGTGAAGAGAACCCTCAGTTTGGGAGTATGATGGAAAACTTAGTTTGGCCACATATGTATTCACATACGTCCACCTGTACAAAAAATTATGAACAGGCCACCCACTTTAAATAACCCGGGCTTTATAAACCACAAATGGCCACAAATGGTCACCATAGTGAAGAGAAAGATCGACAAGATGGCAGTGGAGTCAAAGCTAGCGGAAAGAAAACTTGTTTCACAGGGAAGTGAGAATGCGCTGTAATGGATAATAAACAGGAAAGGATTCCGGTGTTCATTCTGACATAGCTACTCAATTCAGTAGCATGCTTGAGTGTGGACTGTTAAACAAAACAAGTTTGATAAACTGGAAGTCATCACCTTAGCGAATCTGGAGAATATCTGAGCCGACTCTTGCCTCAACCTATTTCCGAATCTGTTAAAGATTTGCTTATTTCATAATTCAAGCATTACTATAATATGATGACATTAGTAATCTACAGACCGAGTATACTATATTATGCTATCAGCTACTGTACGCTAGCATAAGATTTCAAACCAAAAAATTGATACTTTTTTAATCCCCTCTTTATCGCACCTCTGCTTGCCACTCAATGCCAAAGTCAGACAAGTGAGGCCCAGTTATGGGAAAGTCTAACTGAATTAATTATTTAGTTGGTAACAAGTCGTGCAAACTTTCGAACTTTCTTTATATCGAAGAATCATGTAACGAGTTTGGAAAGGAATGTGAGGTGGTGGGAGGATGGGGAGTGAGGGGAGTTATGGGACAGGTCATTGAACAGTGCCTCTATGTAATACATAGAGGCACTGTGGCTATTGTTGTATCTCCATCTGGTCCAATTTCTTCTTGTAATTTCTGAGGTCTATATAATAAATGATGTATAGAGGGAATTTCCAGTAGTTGTACTTTTTGTATGAAGGCACAAAATGGCTGAGAATAAATTTTCCCGATTTTTTCCCTTTGCCCCGATAGAATGCCATATATGTGTACACACTTCCTGCCACGCCCATCAAAATGCATTTTACAGAGTAATTTGCAATTGCATGAGAGGCTACAGATATTACTAGTTTATTAGGCAATATTCAGTAGCTGTCATATTCACCGAGGTAGGGCCTCGATTGTTGTGGTGGGCTGAGCCAGAGAGATGCATCACCAACATTTTGCTGTGATGTCATGAAGGATAGGACTGACGAACTCTGAACTTTGAATAGCTAGGTTTGTATGTTTGATGCTGGACGAAGTAATGCACCTGCTGTGTGGTATATAGTCAGTGCCCAGTGGTATGATGGAAACTTGGTGATTCCATTCTTGGAGGCCGGGAGGGAGAAGGGAAGGATATTCAGGTGGGTGGTTTGGTGTGACTCACCCAGTGCCATCTTCATGAGAGTTTGTAGTGTCCATCATCTTGAGGGTCTTGCTTGACAATAGACAATCTGCAAGCACCATCAACACACTCCTCCTTTTGCTGGTAGTACCTACAGCAGCTCTAGGTGAAAAATCACTTACTTGACATTGTACACAATACGACACATAATGGATTTGATGACCCTTTACCACATGAGTAAGACCACTTGGATTTGGTGAGGGTGATGACAACTGGACCAACTGGACTTCATACAGCAGGGGATGCTTTGTGTTTGACGTCAACTACCCTGCACCCCCCAACAACCCTCCTCTGCTCATCATGGTTACCACTGATAGATTTGAGGGAGCTTGCTAGGCCGAGTTGTCTATTACTCACCATGGAGGCGCCATCAGGTAAGGGATAGTCAGGAAGTGTCTACATAGGCGTAGTTGAGATCACGTAGTTGTGCCAGAAAATTAAGTCAAATATATGTCAGGTGACTATGGCCAAGTTTTCACAAGCACTTGTGGAATGTGCTCCGACCATTTTTGCCACGCTAGAAGTAGAATGTAGAATGTATGGTTGTGGGGCTAATTGGTTTTGGCCTGAAAAAGTTTCAATTGGCCCCCATTATTGGTGAGTGTAATGAGTCCTCACTGGAGAGTTGAACGGGAACAAATTGCCCTGTCAATGGGTGCTGTGATGCTTATATGCTCACTAGTTCAAAAAAAATTCTAGAAAAAAGGATGATTCTCTTCTTAAAAAAAGAGCTAACAATGCTGGAAAATGGTCGTCGTGGTGAAAAGAAAAGCTGCTGCAGATTATAAATGAGAACTGGCTACTCAGGCAATTGAGAGTAATGGCTGTAGATTAATGACTTTTGGGGAAAGGATGCTAGTTTCAATGTGACACTCCATTCATTAAAGTTCTAAGGTACAGAGGTGGGATAGAACGTTTTTGTAATAAGTTGCTGAAATTATTATCTACCTTGAAGTAAGCACAGAATTCCTTTCTTGCACTTACTTGCACTCTCGGATAAAGAAATCCAAATTTATAGTATACTATTATATTTTTATTTTTGGTAGAACAAGACAAGACAAAAACATTATATTTTATTGGGAAAGTGTCAGATGCCCTATTAATTTTATGTAATATTAGATAGTGGACCTCTGATTTAAAATGGCATCCAGAAAAACCAAGTTCATATCTCAGCCCTATTAATTTTATGTAATATTAGATAGTGGACCTCTGATTTAAAATGGCATCCAGAAAAACCAAGTTCATATCTCAGCTAAAACTCACTTTGGCAGCTCCTTAATGTCCTAAATGTGGTGGTTTTGGCTGATCTTAGCTCCCCCCCCCCCCCCCCCCCCAAATAAAAAATGTCTTGAATTCATTTTTCATGAAGGGAGTAAACAAGCACCCCCTCCTCCCCAAAGTTAAAACTCCATGAAATTCAATCTCTTCAAGGATCTTACATCTATGTATGAATCTACCGCAGACATATCTACAAGACATGGGATTTTGGCCAGCATATAATACTTTTGTATTGGGACCTAGTAACCATCCCCACAGATTCTCACCCATGATCTTCACATCGACATAGTACACTACTCCATGCTCTAACAATTAGTTCCATGCTCGGCCAGTATGCCCTCAAGGCAAAGGTTACTGGTCGATACTTGTGATAAGTGTGCCTAAAGAGGTTCACTGGTAAATGCATGCCAATGCCTTGTTCATTGTACATTGGTGATGGTATAGGACTCGAGCCTAATCCTGCACTGAGTGTCAATGAGTGAAGCACAGGGCATATTGTGACGAGCCTTTATCTCGTCTATGAACACTTCCCTATGGCTATCCTGAACTTCTGAGGAGCTATATATTGCAAGGTTATCTTGCATGCTGTAATGAGATTCATAACGTAAAAATCCCACAAACTCAGAGACCAAATGTAAACGTTTGCGCTAAGTTTATAGATTGCCTGCTGCTTTTGAGATGCTCCACCATATGGAGCATGCTGGTGAGTGCTGCTTTCTGATGGTGCAGAGGTTGAAGGTTATGGATATCAATTAACTACCACAAGTAACCAATTTGACTGGAAGTCTAGAGAGGAGCCGAGTAGGAAACATTAGCCAGCAAGGTCAGTGAGGTTACTTTCAAGATTCAACTAAGTATGCAAACAGTGTGCCATATATACCTTACGATAGCTCATTTAGGGGTCTCTGAGCTCTCCACTGATGTTCTGTTTCATTTGCATTGGAGCATTATAGTAGGCCGTAATAGTGGGTGGAGGGTATTGATAACTAGAACAAACATGATCTAATTGGCCTCCCCAGTATCGTAACTTTTGATAACTAGAACAAACGTGATCTAATTGGCCTCCCCAGTATCGTAACTTTTGATAACTAGAATAAACATGATCTAATTGGCCTCCCCAGTATCGTAACTTGGCTTACGAGCACATCTCGTGTAACTGACTTTTTGCTTTTCTTCTCTGCATGATTTGTACAGAAGGAGTGGCCATCTGACGACATTTTGTTTTGTGGGCTTCTCGAAATGCGTTGTCTTCATTATCTTCAGCAAAGCATTGGTTACCGTAGTTTATCTTTTTGGCGATTAACAATAAGAGGCAATTCATGAACCATATGCCACTTTTATCACCAAACCCTGTTTTAGTATGGACCGGAATTAAATGTTTGCTGCCACTCAGCCACTCCCACTTATCACCAAACTCTGTTTTGGTATGAAATGTTTGGTCGCTCTGCAACTCCCACTTATTACCAAACCCTGTTCTCAGTCTCTCAGACGCTCCACAAACCAGGATATATATGTATATAAGCTACTAAAACACGCGCAGTTTCCATCATTTGTTAAGTTCGACTTCTGGGATACTGGGAGTGTATTGTTTCCTCAGACAGTGGTGGCACAATGCCCGGTGTTATTAACTCCATTAATTAGATAATTAGATAACCAATATTATAGTTCTTTTCGTTTTTTTGTCCTCTCCATTCTGCAGGTTACTTCTGCAAAAAAAACGTAAATTTCAGTTTCACAGTTCATGTGTATTAAAGCTAAAACACTAATCGGTCTTCTTTTTGTGTAGACCACATCTTTTTGTGTAGACCACAAGTAATTGTTCAATCATCTGAGAGCAGATTCTGATATTTTGCAAGAAAACGGATTGTGCAAAAAGTTTTAGCACGACTTCTTTAAGGAATCACTCAGAGTGTTTCTGGACAATCTTCTTGTGCCCTTGGACTTCTAGCGACAAGAGTTCTTCATCCACCATAACTAGGAAGATCATCAGAGTAGAAACTAATTGCCTCTTCTATATATATTGCTAAATGATATTGGTGATGTCTATTGAAGTGAAGCCGCTTGCTTACTGTGAGCTGCAGATCTTGAAGATATATAACTTATTAGGTGGCCAAAGAAAGGAATAGAAACTCATTTTTAAAAGACAACTTCAACCTATATAAATTCTGAGTTTGCTGCTGACACTGACTTAAACGTGGCATTGATTAGATATTCCTGATGGTTCAGCAATTCTACTGATACATTCAAAAATGCGTTGGAAATAACTATCAATGTCTTCCCTCAGTGTCTTCCCTCAGTAATATTTGCATTGCACAACTGTCCACACACCAGACACTATGACCTGCTTCTTGCCCTGAATTTTAACAGCTCCTTTCAGGTAGTGAAAGGAACTGTTTAGTATTAAAGAAACTCAAATGATTCCAAAGCTTTCATATGAGCAAGTGCATTCATGATGCCCACCCTTCAGTTTACAAATAGTAGTCCACAAGGCTGTGTGATCCATATGCATTTTCGGGTAGATTCTTTGAAACTTTAAGGGTATATTGTCATGACATCAGGGAGTGTGAAACTGCTTGTTGCATAATTTTCCTCATTCTCATATGGTGGTTACCGTCCATTTCAAAATGGCTGCTAAATCTTGATAAGTTTGTTTGTCTGTTTACCTATGGTCAGCCAAACCCCACAACCAATCAGGTTACAATTTTGCATGTGGTCTCCATGTGATCGGGATAGTGACATGGGGTTGGTCACATGTCATGTGGGCATGTCCAGTGGATGTGAGTGGGTGTGGCTTATAATTATGTCCAAACTGTGATAGTTGATCCTTGCTCCTAGGGTCCAGCCAAACCGCTTTAGCAATCAGGCTGAAATTTTGCATGTGTTCTCCATGTGACCGGAATAGTGACATGGGGTGGGTCACATGTCATGTGGGCATGTCCAGTATGTGTGACTACACCCTTCAATTAAGCAATTGATTATTATTTATCGAATTAACGTATTATTAATGCTAAGAAATATGCACAATGCCACACAACATGACAGAAAATTGAAAGGTGGTGGAATATCTACATGTCAATATTTGTCCATTTTTGTGTCTAAGCATACCTTTTATTGGCACTAGGGATAACACTAGTTATGATGGCCATCTTGGATTTTCAAAATGGTTGCAGCATAAATAAGAATATATATTAATAGCTAGCACTTTGATATATTCTGGCTAATAGTTACATTAACACCTGCATTGGCTGTGATTAACTGCTTGTACTGGGTGGGTGTTAAACAACACACATGATGCACATGATGAACTGCTAAGGGTATTGTGGCTTGTGGATGTACACGCCCACCCAGTAGAAGCAGTTAAAACGGCTTGAGCCAGCCTTTAAGTACAAAGTTCATGTGTGCTGAAAACTGGCTGGTTTGATCTTTCCATGAGAGAGGCTGATGGCCCACCACCAAAGAGAAGGTAGGTAAGAGTCCATATTTAGTCTAGCTATACTTGAAGTGTTAGTGCATGTGAGTAATTCATTAAAGATGCTGTAGTTATCACAGAAGTTCAAATAGTTGGTATGCCCTCCATTACATTTCAGATAAGCCATGGAGATTGAAGAACCACTTAGCAAAAGAAAAGTGACTGACTTCACCATTTGCATCCGATGTCAGTAATCCAGCAAGAGGGAGAAACTAACAAAGCCACGAGACCTTAGTACGTATGAGACCTTCCTTTCTTGCATTACCAAAAGGTCCCAATTTGGTAACACGTCATTTGACAATGTAGCTGAACGGCTAAAAGGTGAACCAGCTGAACATCTGCTTCAAAATGGTGCAATGTGGCACAGAAACTGCTACAGTGATGCAACACACATTGGTAAAATGAAAACAGATTGGAAACAGAGACAAGAAGAATTGGGGATCCTTTGGTGCTACTGCTTCAACATCAGGTAGATTAAACAGACCTGCTGGAGATAACTTCAATTGTGAGAAGTGCTTCTTCTGCCAAGTAAATGACTCAACTAAAAATGGAGAGCCCACATGCATATATAGTACAACGTAAGAACTGTGCAAGAGCAATCCAAAATATTGTGAACAAAAGTGACAATAACACATGTAAAATTCTAACTAGCAGACATTTTGGCTGTGGATAACTTCCTTGCAAGGGACATTGTTTACCACAAGAGCTGCAGCACCACACACTGGAGAACATATGTCCAAGGACCTGAACAATGCAACATATCGGAGCAGAATCTTAAACACACCACACTCTTCATTGCTGCAGAGATGGAGTTTTATGATGAATTGTCACAGCGAATCAATGCCAGTGAGATGATTGACACCACACAGGTTGAAGCACTATATACAGCCATGATGCAAGACCATGGCTTGCCAAATGTTACCATAACAAGCAGAGCATTGATGTTGAATATATCAAAGGAATTGATTGTGATTGCTGAACATAGAGGTAGTTTGCCTAGTGTCTTACGTTCGAAAAAACCCGGTCGTAAAGCAGTAGATATTGCGAGCAAGATGTTGAAAGTGATCTCAAGGCAATTTTCAAGTGTGCTTCTGTCATAAGACAGTTGATCACAAATGCTAGAAAAGAAACAGCATGGGGATCCTTAACCAGCAGCAGTGAGTATGGAGTCCCTGCGGAGTTAATGATGCTGAACAGGTGGATGTTGCAAGGGTCAAATGCCGCAAGCACTGAGTCACGGAAGCTTGTGTTGAGAAAATCCTGTGCCATTATCTCACAAACGAACAGGAATTCAAAACCACAAGACAGGTGATAGAGCAAAATCGGAATCTGCATTATCAATGTTTTGTCGGCAAGTTCAAAGTGCTTATGCAGTAGGGTTGTCACCATGGATGTATCATAATTTCTGCGGTGTTGAAACTCTCGGCTAATGCATGTTTGGGTTATCATATGACCGAATCACTCATCTTTGCAGCCAAGGCTGTGCTGCAGAATATCAACATCAATGGTGTATTTGTACCACCAGGACTTGTGAAAGGTCGGTCAATTCGTGCATCTGATGACAACATTGACAAGAAAGTGGACACTTGTGATGGACGCAACAGTTTCCATGCCATGGCATCAAGCGTTTATCGACCGAAGTCTCATAGTGAACCTGTCATGGAGTCCATCGACCTTTGTAGGGTTTCGGACGGTGCTCTCATGGGTGTTCCAAGCACATGCATCAGTCTTCTTCAATGTAATATCACAGGAAGTCCAAAGCCACTCAACAGTCCTTGCTACCCTTCATACAAAGTTGGATGTTATGATGACCATTTCCAGGAAGCGCAGGAAACCGACATTGTATGGATGTTGGGATGATATTTAAATCGCCAAACACTACACGAGGAAGAAGTTGTTTGTGTTGGAGGCACCACCCATATTCCTGAAGTGGTTGCTAACATCACTGACGTAATTTCTCCATCCATCTGAATTGTTCTCTTCTATCAGTGGTGCAACATCTCTGCCTCAAAATATGTTTTGTCACACTTCACAAGATTCTGAACCACTGATGCAAGTTAGTGACAGTATAGTGCATGTTACAATGCCACCATTGCAGCAAGTACCTGTATCGTCAGCTTATAACTCCCTTTTGGGTAGCCGGTTGCCTCCTGTTTCCAGCAATGTTTATGCCCTCCCTATTACCAATGCCCCAGCACATGAGTGGCCTACCCTTGTCACAACACTAGATCAGCTGCGTAAGCTCAATGAGCTTGTATCTGGTAATGAAAGGAAGCTCATTGTTACATTTGACATGGATCTGTACAAACGAGTCTTGAAGTTAGAATACCTGGACTGAAAATACAAAGACAAGTGGGTAGTGTGTCCCACACATCACTCTGTGCTCTTCGCTGTTTGGAAAGAATGGTAGAAGGCAGTGGCATTGATGATGCTTAGGTAGAGGCAGACATGCACACTTCAGTGACAGTAAATCAGATAATTAATGGAAATCATTGTAGCAGAGCTTTGCTCATCAGGGTAACCCTGCAGGTGTTCTTTGACCTCTGGCTACAAGCATTCTTCTACGAGCGACCAGCTGTACGTCACGCTCTGGAAACCAGTGCTAAATTACTAGCAGATGCATGTTCCAGGAATGATGGTGTTGCAGGTGCTCATCAATCCTTTCTGGCTACAATTGAGTCAATTAATTTAACCAAGCAACTCACGATCGTCACGCACCCTATCCTATGTTCCAGTGGGCAAGAATGGACATGCAACAAGTAATGGCATTACTTCAGTTCCAAAGGGCCACACGAGAGGGTAACTGGCTTCTGCACTTATCTTCCCTCGAGAAAATGTGTGTCTTCTTCCTTGCCTACAATCGTCTTGACTATGCCCAGAACATTCCAGAGTACGTTGCACGCATGCAGCATCTTCAAACTACAGACCCGTAAATCTGGAATGATTTTAGTTCCAAATTGTTCACAGTTAACACATCCAACAACATTCCATTCACACGCCTCGGTGTTGATCATGCACAAGAACAAGTAAACAAAAAAACTGAATGGCCATTAGTGGCATTACGCAATCCCCAACCACACTTCTCAAATTTTGTATATATGTGTGCTTCAGAATTGGCACGCCATGCCACAGAGATAGAGGATATGCTTGGTGTTTCCAACAGAGAGAGAAGAGATCATCATTGCCTCAATACAATGACTACCTCAAGGCAAGAAGAAAACATTCTAAAACTTTTAGATGTGTTAACGCCATGTAATATTTTCCTGTCGCATGACCAGCATATGTGTAAACTGATGACAAAGGAAATTCTTCCCAAGGCTGTTGAAAAAAGCATTTTGATGACCGAAGAAATCACATGCTATGAAGATGTTCATTGAGGAACGAATATCTGGAGACACCAATCTATGGGATAAGATGAAGAAAACACACCTGTTATCATGGAACTCAGTAACAAGAGAAGTATGACTGCAGGCAAAATCTGATGACATGACACTACGAGCTACATCAGGTTTAATATCCAGGTTACTCCTTGTGGCACGATGCTCATGTGATATTGACATGGAAGAAGTGATAGGCAAGTACGAATTTTCAACAGGAAATAGTACTCTCTTGAAGCAGGATGGCTCTCTTAACCCTACATTAGACAAAGCCCAGATTACTCATGTGGTAGAAAATCTCCCTACCTCTATACAACAATGCAGTATATCTGCACGTTCTGCACACCAGAATTGTGATGACTACACATGTCTCATAATTGATGGAATTACTGTCGTATGAACTCTTGTCAGTACAGCGTTTTCGAAATTGCAAGGTTCTTGGTACTGCCTACACAGAATTAATAACTGCAAAATCACGTAACTACCATGTAACACATGTAATTTTTGACAACTATTCTCTTACAGCATCATTGAAGACTGCAACACGAGAAAGTGCACTGGGAAGTAAGTGCCACAGAGACAATATGCAGTTGATGACACAACACACATCAGGGACCCTAAGTCCTTTCTTGCAATGCCAGCAACCAAAGACTCCCTCACACTCTACTTGGCACAGACACTCATAGAACATTGCCAAGTGCATGTCGTCACTGCCACCAGGTTGAGTCTGATGACAAACAGAGATGACTACATTATCCCTGGAGTTAGTGAGCAAGAAGAGGCGGATACATTGATGAGCAAAAGCTGGGTACCATATCCACATTTACAGCCAGGATACACACATTTTGCTTAGCAATACGACGTGCACTTTTACTAGGGAAAAATGCTGGTGATGGGCAGAGGTGATAAGCGTCACTTGGTTTTGGTGGAACCATTATACAACTCACTTAGTGTACAGAAGGCAGCTGCGCTATGCAAGTGGCATGCACTGACTGGTTGCAACACAGCAGGCCATATTAAAGGCAAGTCAAAGAAAGCGTGCAGCATTCCTGAAAGCTAGTACTACTGTTGTTGACTTGATATCTGCACTGGGACTTGGAGATGTGCCATCTGAGGATGCAATAGATGGGTGCGTGTCATTTCTCACCAGCCTCTTCTGTAAGAAAGGCTTCAATACCAACCAGCCACATCACCTAAGATGAATATTATTCAAATTCCAAGGTCCAGATAGAGGAATTGAACTGCTCCCACCAACACTTGGTACATGGAGAGAACATGTGTTGCGAGCTCACTGTCAAGCTTCTTTATGGGAGCAAGATCTTGTCCTCTATCCCAAATTCCCGATCCTCTGAAGCTTGGTTGGGTTGAAGAGGGAGACCGTCTACTACCACTACCCTCAAAAGCTGCAGCAGCTCCATCTGCAGCTGTGGAGTTGGTGAGATGCACGTGTGGTGCTACTAATCCTAACTCACTTACGAAATGTCACACAGGAAGATGTTCATGCAAAAAACATGACTTGGTTTGCACCGAGTTGTGTCAGTGCGAAGGTTTAATATTCTTGGGTTCAGTATTTGTTGCTCCGCTGTTAGATTTAACACCATAAAATCATGTGGTTGTGATAATTAATGGAATGTGCCAGTGGACCCAAAGTTCACATAATTATGCTAAAATATTTGCCTATTATTCTCAGCATTATGCTAATTCTCAGAGGTAGCTATATTCTAAAAATTATGCTGTACTCAGGATCAGGGTTGGTGAACACTTTGAAGTTCCAAACCTCCTAGAGTTTATGAGTGCATGGATAACAATGTTCTCGCACAGTCCTAAGGCCAAGTTAGCCTGGAAACAAAAGACTGGTCGGTCAATGGCTTCCTATAGTGATACATGATGGTGGAGCAAGTGGGAGGTAATACATCAGATAATGGTACATTACGGTGATATCGAGCCCTTTCTTTTGGAGAATAGTGATACAACTCTAGCCTCAACTTCTTACTGTCTTCCAGGACAAGCAAAAGTGCATACATTTTCAGTTGGAGCTTGCTGCAATTGTGGACTGGGGCGAACACTTCGTCAAAGCAACGTATTTCCTTGAAGGAGATGGGCCCCTAGCATTGAAGTGCTATGAACAAAAAAACTTAGCTGCAATACATTCAGCACACTGTCCCAATGTTCAAGCAGTGTCTAAAAAAATTGCCAGACAGATGAACACTCTTCAGTCACAGCAGATGATTCAATATTCTCGAAATTGTGCTAAAACCTGCAATCGATTACTTTCAGCAACAGTTGTGTGGAAGCATGGAAGCTTTTAATTAAGGCTGCACATCTTTTTCATCCACAAAAAGCACATGAAATGCAGCCAACAGCACTGGATCTTGATTCTCTTTTTGCCATTCCATTCTTCTCTAGATCTCTAGAGATGATATTGAGGAACTGAAAAAGGAATCAACATTTTATTTGGCCAAGTTTGATGACATTGATGAGAACTTCTGTCCCAATAAATGATGGAAGGAGAATTTTAGTCTTGTGACAATACTTAAACAGACTTATCTTCAACAAAACTTAAGACTTATCTTTAACAAAACCAGCTAACTATACATTTATAATGTATAAGTCACCAACAACTGCACCTTTTCTTACCAAGCAGTGATTCTTCAGAAGTTTCCTTCAACAAAACCAGTTACCTACTTGTAACTACTTATAATGCATGTGTCTGTGTGTATCAATGCATGGCATGTGTGTCTACTTTCATGGTAAATAATAACATCCTTGATTGACTGGTTCTGGTGTTACGCTGAGTAACTACTTGATTGACTAATTCTGGTGTTACGCTGAGTAACTTCTTATAGGTGGCTGCTTGATAATAGGAACAAGACAAAAATGTTCTATATATACATTATAAACATGTAAATATAAATACATACATACATATATATATATACATAATATATAAACATGTAAATATACATACATACATATAAATATACATACATACATATTTATACTACATCACGTCATCTGTGGCTAATCTGATTGGTTAATAACTGTAGGTTACATAGGCGCGTAACCTACACTTTTAACCGGATGTAGTTTAGCGCGTGCGCAATGTAGTAGTATAACCTATACTCCACTCGCGGGTTATGCGCCAGTGTAACCTACTCGTTTGCGCTTTAGCTCACTGTTCATGAAGCTTTAATGTCATGATAATATTCACTTGTTATAATTTATATAGATGTTCTGTGCTGCATTACCCTGTGCACTAAAGTTGAATACAGGTATGCTGGAAGTATATTATGGGGTATTCTCTTTCCCAGGAAGGACAAGTGTCTCAGAAGTACTGTGTTTCTTTGGTGCAGGAGGTTGCAAGATGTCTGACACTTGCAATTCGTGTTCAATCGATGGCCTTTTGTACTTCCTCACAGCATCCCGACTCCTGTGGCCAGTTGGCGCCCGCGAGTGGAGTATAGGCTATCTTACTTATACTACATTGTTTATCTAGCAGTACTTTAGCTGGGGCGCCTTGGTCAATAGTAAAAAATTCTTCCATTTCTAGTTGCTATGTAGTTTAGCGGTGCGCAATGTAGTATAAGTAAGATAGCCTATACATATACATGTAAATATACATACATATATGTATATATATACATGTATATAAACATGTACGAATTATACATACATATATAAACATGTAAATATAAATATACACAATTCACACAGTATATTGGATTGACTAAGCAAGAAAGGAATGAAGCAAGAATTTACCAATGTAGACAACAACCATTTACATGACCCTTTACCTATTAATACCCTTTACCTGTTAATACCCTTTACCTGTATTTTATTTGGAGTTTGTAGGTACAGGGTCCTTGTTTCATTTCTTTTTTTGACCATATATATATATTAATATTTGTCTTGTCTATATTTTGTTGTATATTCATCCATATTCATCCATAACAATAGAAAGGTGTCACCCTCCTTAAATAAAGCAAGGTTATGTCAACCGATATAGCACAGCCAGCAGCAGATTCAAAATAGTCTGGCTGTGCTACAAGTGAGAATGGTCTTCATGGTTTGTAGCTGATATATCTCTTACCAGATAGCAGAACAAGCCATCCTGAAATAGGTCAAACAACAGACTAGACCTTAATGACACCACAAGTGCTCCAAAACCACTTCCCACATAGGCCCTTCTACCCCCCACCCCCAAAATAATAATAATTAAAATAAAGTTTTTGTGCAGGCAGGTGAAAACAGGCTGCATGGCTAACTGACAGGAAATATGATGGACATAATTATTGGTTCATCAACATGCTCTAGCTTTTTCCCCTTCTTCTTCACTTGCCACTCAATGCCTGCATTCCTTACTAGTAGCTATTGCTAAGTCTGGTACTTACAATTCTGTAGTAGGTCTTGAATTAATGAGACTAGCTGACGAGGTGACGGGTGAAGAGAACCCTCAGTTTGGGAGTATGATGGAAAACTTAGTTTTGCCTCACATGGCCACATATGTATTCACATACGTCCACCTGTACAAAAAATTATGAACAGGCCACCCACTTTAAATAACCCGGGCTTTATAAACAACAAATGGCCACAAATGGTCACCATAGTGAAGAGAAAGATCGACAAGATGGCAGTGGAGTCAAAGCTAGCGGAAAGAAAACTTGTTTCACAGGGAAGTGAGAATGCGCTGTAATGGATAATAAACAGGAAAGGATTCCGGTGTTCATTCTGACATAGCTACTCAATTCAGTAGCATGCTTGAGTGTGGACTGTTAAACAAAACAAGTTTGATAAACTGGAAGTCATCACCTTAGCGAATCTGGAGAATATCTGAGCCGACTCTTGCCTCAACCTATTTCCGAATCTGTTAAAGATTTGCTTATTTCATAATTCAAGCATTACTATAATATGATGACATTAGTAATCTACAGACCGAGTATACTATATTAGGCTATCAGCTACTGTACGCTAGGCATAAGATTTCAAACCAAAAAATTGATACTTTTTTAATCCCCTCTTCATCGCACCTCTGCTTGCCACTCAATGCCAAAGTCAGACAAGTGAGGCCCAGTTATGGGAAAGTCTAACTGAATTAATTATTTAGTTGGTAACAAGTCGTGCAAACTTTGGAACTTTCTTTATATAATAAATAGGGAATTTCCAGTAATTGTAATTTTTGTATGAAGGCACAAAATGGCTGAGAATAAATTTTCCCGATTTTTCCCCTTTGCCCCGATAGAATGCCATATATGTGTACACACTTCCTGCCACGCCCATCAAAATGCATTTTACAGAGTAATTTGCAATTGCATGAGAGGCTACAGATATTACTAGTTTATTAGGCAATATTCAGTAGCTGTCATATTCACCGAGGTAGGGCCTCGATTGTTGTGGTGGGCTGAGCCAGAGAGATGCACCACCAACATTTTGCTGTGATGTCATGAAGGATAGGACTGACGAACTCTGAACTTTGACGAACTCTGAACTTTGAATAGCTAGGTTTGTATGTTTGATGCTGGACGAAGTAATGCACCTGCTGTGTGGTATTTAGTCAGTGCCCAGTGGTATGATGGAAACTTGGTGACTCCATTCTTGGAGGCCGGGAGGGAGAAGGGAAGGATATTCAGGTGGGTGGTTTGGTGTGACTCACCCAGTGCCATCTTCATGTGAGTTTGTAGTGTCCATCATCTTGAGGGTCTTGCTTGACAATAGACAATCTGCAAGCACCATCAACACACTCCTCCTTTTGCTGGTAGTACCTACAGCAGCTCTAGGTGAAAAATCACTTACTTGACATTGTACACAATACGACACATAATGGATTTGATGACCCTTTACCACATGAGTAAGACCACTTGGATTTGGTGAGGGTGATGACAACTGGATCAACTGGACTTCATACAGCAGGGGATGCTTTGTGTTTGACGTCAACTACCCTGCACCTGCATCTTACCCCAACAACCCTCCTCTGCTCATCATGGTTACCACTGATAGATTTGAGGGAGCTTGCTAGGCCGAGTTGTCTATTACTCACCATGGAGGCGCCATCAGGTAAGGGATAGTCAGGAAGTGTCTACATAGGCGTAGTTGAGGTTACGTAGTTGTGCCAGAAAATTAAGTCAAATATATGTCAGGTGGCTATGGCCAAGTTTTCACAAGCACTTGTGGAATGTGCTCCGACCATTTTTGTCAAGCTAGAAGTAGAATGTATGGTTGATATTTGGGGCTAATTGGTTTTGGCCTGAAAAAGTTTCAATTGGCCCCCATTATTGGTGAGTGTAATGAGTCCTCACTGGAGAGTTGAACGGGAACAAATTGCCCTGTCATGGGTGCTGTATTAGGCTGTGATATTTATATGCTCACTAGTTTTAAAAAAATTCTAGAAAAATGGATGATTCTCTTCTTAAAAAAAGAGCTAACAAACTCTGGAAAATGGTCATCGTGGTGAAAAGAAAAGCTGCTGCAGATTATAAATGAGAACTGGCTGCTCAGGTAATTGAGAGTAATGGCTGTAGATTAATGGCTTTTGGGGAAAGGATGCTAGTTTCAATGTGACACTCCATTCATTAAAGTTCTAAGGTACAGAGGTGGATAGAACGTTTTTGTAATAAGTTGCTGTCTACCTTGAAGTAAGCACACAATTCCTTTCTTGCACTTACTCGCACTCTCGGATAAAGAAATCCCAATTTACAGTATGCTTCTCATGTATATTTATGTAATATTAGGGGGTGCGATAGTGGACCTCTGATTTAAAATGGCATCCAGAAAAACCAAGTTCATATCTCAGCTAAAACTCACTTTGGCAGCTCCTTAGTGTCCTAAATGTGGTGGTTTTGGCTGATCTTAGCTCCTCCCCCCCCAAATAAATGAATTCATTTTTCATGAAGGGAGTAAACAAGCATCCCCCTCCCCCCCCAAAGTTAAAACTCCATGAAATTCAATCTTCAAGGATCTTACATCTATGTATGAATCTACTGCAGAGATATCTACAAGACATGGTGAAGGATTTTGGCAAGCATCTAATACTTTTGTTGGATTGAGACCTTGTAACCATTCCCACAGATTCTCACCCGTTATCTTCACATCGACATAGTACACTACTCCATGCTCTAACAATTAGTTCCATGCTCGGCCAGTATGTCCTCAAGGCAACGGTTACTGGTCGATGCTTGTGATAAGTGTGCCTAAAGGTAGGTTCACTGGTACATGCATGCCAAGTGTCGATGCTGCATTCATTGTACCTTTGTGCTGGTATAGCCTAATCCTGCACTGAGTGTCAATGAGTGAAGCACAGGGCATATTGTGAACGAGCCTTTATCTTGTCTATGAACACTTCCCTATGGCTATCCTGAACTTCTGAGGAGCTATATATATATTGTAAGGTTATCTTGCATGCTGTAACGAGATTCATAAGGTAAAAATCCCACAAACTCAGAGACCAAAAGTAAACGTTTGCGCTAAGTTTATAGATTGTCTGCTGCTTTTGAGATGCTCCACCTTATGGAGCATGCTGGTGAGAGCTGTTTTCTGTTGGTGCAGAGGTTGAAGGTTATGGATATCAATTAACTACCACAAGTAACCAATTCGATTGGAAGTCTAGAGAGGAGCCGAGTAGGAAACATTAGCCAGCAAGGTCAGTAGAGGTTACTTTCAAGATTCAACTAAGTATGCAAACAGTGTGCCATACTTTACGATAGCTCATTTAGGAGTCTCTGAGCTCTCCACTGATGTTCTGTTTCATTTGCATTTTTTTATATTTAAAAAAAAAATATTTTTTTTTTTGCGTTTATAAAGTTTTTAAAATAAACATGACATATTATACTAGTACTACATCACATTTTGTAAAGTTAATAGTTGATGATGGGGGGGGGGGAGTTAAATACTGCCATCAACCCACGCAGAACATGGTGGTAGCCTGCGTGACCACATGGCAGCATTTCCCTTCCACAGACATAGAGCCAGACGTTGGTAGAGGTGGCGGGTTGTTTCTGCCGGAGCTATTCTTTAGCGCTGTCCCAACTGATGGCCGATTCTGGAGATGGTAATGGTGGCTTCTTCGCTCCAGCCGCCTAGCGTTTCCACCACAAGGGGTATAAAATCTACTCCCACGGAACGACAAGCATCACTGTGGGCGGCCAACTTCCTCTCCTCACCTACTTGCAGTGCATGGCCCTTGGTGGTGGCGGCTCCGGCAAGTGTGCGAGGTTGCATGGTTGATATAACCATCACATCCAAAGCTGCAGGACGCCCCCTACCCCAATTTGGGAGATAGATGTTGGCTGGGCGGCTGCGCGAACCAGGAATGAGAGATGGAACCTCCCTCCTAGGTGCCAGAGCTGCAGACTGGGCAGCATTGAAGAGGGCATCTCTGAGGGCATCATGCCTATGTATCCGGTCACCATTCCCACCGCATCCTACCTGATGATCACCAAAAGCATCTGCATCAATGGAGCGGTCACAAATCTGGCAGGTAGCATCACCAGAAAACATCCTGAGGCCTAGCCAGTAGTTGAGGCAAAGACGAAACTCCAGGTCATGAAGGTGGAGACCTAGGGCTGGGGAAGGGACGACATTTAGCCAGTCCCCTGCATGTGGAAGTGAGGAGGAGAGAGCGAGGGCACGTGATCTGTTGTCTGGAGCCGAATCTAGGAGCAAGTTATATGATATTTCATCTATTCTCCTGGAAAGGGGACGCTGTCGGAGGGGGATGTCGATGTCCTCCAAAGAGCGCCACTGAGGCATCTTAGCCGCAGTTGCTAAGGCAGCCACAGCTCCAGGCAGATGGACGGAAAAAGCTGGTTGGTAACCAAAGATCCTGGCAACCAGGTGGCGAGACGTGTCAAGAGAGCTGAGGTAGGCAGCTGGTGCATGGAGACTCGCCAGCCGGAGGTTGAGACCGCCTAAGCAGCTTGGAAGAGATGCCTTTTGCCAGGACCAGTCAGATAGAGACCCTCCTGCAATGTCTGATAGCGTGTCTCTCATTAGAAGATCGAAAGCCTTGGTGGCCTCAAGAGTGAAAGCAGGAGGACAGCATCTCAGGGGGAAAATAAACTTAGGGAGAGCCAGGCAAGAACGAAGGAGGGTTATTTCAAACTGTGAGTCTTCCAAGTCTTGCAAACGGGCCACAGAAGCCCGTATTTTTTCCACTCTCTTAAGCATAGCGGATTCACAGAAAGTCGCAGAACCAATGGGGCATCCAAGCAGGCAAAAGCCGCTCCTTGAAACCGGAATTTCCTGTGGTAGTTGGTTAAGGGATGAGTCACCATTTTCTGGGATGAAAAGTAGGGACTTTGAACGATTGAGATTGAGACCTCGGGGAGGGCCATCTTCCTCTACAATCTTCAAGGCCAAGGCCAGATCCTCAGGAGAACCACACAAAGTCCCATCATCCAGGTACCAGGCATTGATGAGCAGGCCAGGTACCTCCCTCTTGATTCTTTCAACAATCAGGTGAAGAGTGAGAGAGAAGCACAGAGGGCCCAGTGGATCGCCTTGCTGAACACCACAACAACTGATTTGCATTGGAGCATTATAGCAGGCCGTAATAGTGGGTGGAGGGTATTGATAACTAGAACAAACATGATCTAATTGGCCTCCCCAGTATCGTAACTTTTGATAACTAGAACAAACGTGCCTCCCCAGTATCGTAACTTGGCTTACGAGCACATCTCGCGTAACTGACTTTTTGCTTTTCTTCTCTGCATGATTTGTACAGAAGGAGTGGCCACCTGATGACATTTTTGTTTTGTGGACTTCTTGAAATGCGTTGTCTTCATTATCTTCAGCAAAGCATTGGTTACCGTGGGTTATCTTTTTGGCGATTAACAATAAGAAGCAATTCATGAACCATATGCCACTTTTATCACCAAACCCTGTTTTAGTATGGACCGGAATTAAATGTTCGCTGCCACTCAGCCACTCCCACTTATCACCAAACCCTGTTTTGGTATGAAATGTTTGGTTGCTCAGCCACTCCCACTTATTACCAAACTCTGTTTTCTGTCGCTCAGACACTCCCACAAACCAGGATATGTATATAAGCTACTAAAACACGCACAGTTTCCATGATTTGTTAAGTTCGACTTCTGGGATACTGGGAGTGTATTATTTCCTCAGACAGTGGTGGCACAATGCCCAGTGTTATAATTAGATAATAAGATAACCAAAATTATAGTTCTTTTCGTTTTTTGTCCTCTCCATTCTGCAGGTTTTCTGCAAAAACAACGTACAACTATACTAATTTCAGTTTGACAGTTCATGTGTATTAAAGCTAAAGCACTAATCGGTCTTTTTTTTGTGTAGACCACAAGTAATTGTTCAATCATCTGAGAGCAGATTCTGATATTTCGCAAGAAAATGAGCTTAATGGGATCGTGCAAAAAGTTTTAGCAATGTATATACGACTTCTAGGAATCACTCAGAGTGTTTCTGGACAATCTTCTTGTGGAATGAACAGCCCTTGGACTTCTAGCGACAGAGTTCTTCATCCACTATAACTAGGAAGATCATCAGAGTAGAAACTAATTGCCTCTTCTATATTGCTAAATGATGAGCTATTGGTGATGTCCATTAAAGTGAAGCCGCTTACTTACCAGATCTTGAAGATATATCACTTATTAGGTGGGAATAGAAACTCATTTTTAAAAGACAACTTCAACCGATATAAATTCTGAGTTTGAAAGATGCTGCTGACACTGACTTAAATGTGGCATTGATTAGATATTCCTGATGGTTCAGCAATTCTACGTTCAAAAATGCGTTGGGAATAACTATCTTCCCTAAGTAATTTTTGCTCCTCACAGCATTGCACAACTGTCCACACACCAGCCACTATGACCTGCTTCTTGCCCTGAATTTTAACAACAGCTTCTTTCAGGTAGTGAAAGGAACTGTTTGGTATTAACATGGACTAAAGAAACTCAAATGATTCCAAAACTTTCATATGAGCAAGTGCATTCTTCTTATATATCTTCTGATGACCACCCTTCAGTTTAATATGCATTTTCGGGTAGATCCTTTGAAACTTTAAGGGTATATTGTCATGACATCAGGGAGTGTGAAACTGCTTGTTGCATAATTTTCCTCATTCTCATATGGTGGTTATCTTCCATTTCAAAATGGCTGCTAAATCTTGATAAGTATGTTTGTTGTCTGATTACCTATGGCCAGCCAAACCCCACGACTAATCAGGTTACAATTTTGCATGTGGTCTCCAAGTGATCGGAATAGTGACATGGGGTTGGTCACATGTCATGTGGGCATGTCCAGTGGGTGTGAGTGGGTGTGGCTTATAATTATGTCCAAACTGTGATAGTTGATCCTACTTGATCCTAGGGGCCAGCCAAACCGCTTTAGCAATCAGGCTGAATTTTTGCATGTGTTCTCCATGTGACCGGGATAGTGACATAGGGTGGGTCACATGTCATGTGAGCATGTCCAGTGTGTGTGACCACACCCTTCAATTAAGCAATTGATTATTATTTATCGAATTAATGTATTATTAAATAAAGCACAATGCCACAACACGACAGAAAATTGAAAGGTAGTGGAATACCTGCATGTCAATTTTTGTGTCTGAACATACCTTTTATTGGATAAATGCCACTAGGGATATCACTAGTTATGATGGCCATCTTGGATGTTCAAAATGGTTGCAGCATAAATAAGAATATATATTAATAGCTAGCACTTTTATATATTCTGGCTAATAGACTAACTGCATTGGCTGTGATTAACTGCTTGCACTGGGTGGGTGTTAAACAACACATATGATGCACATGATGAACTGCTAAGGGTATTGTGGCTTGTGGATGTACACGCCCACCTAGTAGAAGCAGTTAAAAACAGCTGCCAAAGGCTGAGCCAGCCTTTAAGTACAAAGTTCATGTGTGCTGAAAACTGGCTGGTTTGATCTTTCCATGAGAGAGGCTGATGGTCCACCACCAAAGAGAAGGTAGGTAAGAGTCCATATTTAGTCTAGCTATACTTGAAGTGTTAGTGCATGTGAGTAATTCATTAAAGATGCTGTAGCTATCACAGAAGTTCAAATATTTGGTATGCCCTCCATTACATTTCAGATAAGCCATGGAGATTGAAGAACCACCTAGCAAAAGAAAAGTGACTGACTTCACCATTTGCATCTGATGTCAGCAATCCAGCAAGAGGGAGAAGCTAACAAAGCCACGAGACCTTAGTACGTATGAGACCTTCCTTTCTTGCATTACCAAAAGGTCCCAATTTGGTAACACGTCATTTGACAATGTAGAGCGTAGCTGAACGGCTAAAAGGTGAAACAGCTGAACGTCTGCTTCAAAATGGTGCGGCACAGAAACTGCTACAGTGATGCAACACACAGTGGTAAAATGAAAAACATTTTCTGGAAACAGAGACAAGAAGAATTGGGAAACCCTTTGCTGCTACTGCTTCAACATCAGGTAGATTAACCAGATCTGCTGGAGATAACTTCAATTGTGAGAAGTGCTTCTTCTGCCAAGGAAATGACTCAACTAAAAATGGAGAGCCACATGCTTGCACAGTACAAAGTAAGAACTGTGCAAGAGCAATCCAAAATTTTGTGAACAAAAGTGACAATAACACATGGAAAATTCAACTAGCGGACATTTATGGATGATTTCCTTGCAAGGGACATTGTTTACCACAAGAGCTGCAGCACCACACACTGGAGAACATATGTCCAAGGACCTGAACGATAGAGCATATCGGAGCAGGATCTTAAACGCACCACACTTCTTCTTTGTTGCAGAGATGGTGAATTGTCACAGCGAATCAATGCCGGTGAGATGATTGACACCACACAGGTTGAAGGTTGAAGCACTATATACAGCCATGATGCAAGACCATGGCTTGCCAAATGTTACCATAACAAGCTGTTGAATATATCAAAGGAATTGCCTGACATTGTGATTGATGAACATAGAGGTAGTTTGCCTAGTGTCTTACGTAAATTAAAAAAATGGTCGTAAAGCAGTAGATATTGCGAGCAAGATGTTGAAAGTGATCTCAAGGCGATTTTCAAGTCTGTTTCTGTCATAAGACAGTTGATCACAAATGCTAGAAAAGAAACAGCATGGGAATTTTCTGGATCGTTAACCAGCAGCAGTGAGTGTGGAGTCCCTGCGGAGTTAATGATGCTGAACAGGTGGATATTGCAAGGGCCAAATTCCACAAGCACTGAGTCACGGAAGTTTGTGTTGCGAAAATCCTGTGCCATTATCTCACAAACAATTATACAGGAATTCAAAACCACAAGACAGGTGATCAAAATCGGAATCTGCATTATCAATGTTTCGTCGGCAAGTTGAAAGTGCTTATGCAGTAGGGTTGTCACTATGGATGTATCATATCCGCAGCCAGAAGGTACTCTCGGCTAATGCATGTTTGGGTGTATCACATGACTGAATCACTCATCTTTGCGGTAAGATATATATATATATATAGCCAATGCTGTGCTGCAGAATATCAACATCAATGGTGATTTGTACCACCAGGACTTCTGAAAGGTCGGTCAATTCGTGCATCTGGTGACAACATTGACAAGAAAGTGGACACTTGTGATGGACGCAACAGTTTCCATGCCATGGCATCAAGCGTTTATCAACCGAAGTCTCATAGTGAAGCTGTCATGGAGTCCATCGACCTTTGTAGGGTTTTGGACGGTGCTCTCATGGGTGTTCCAAGCATATGCGTCAGTCTTCTTCAATGTAATATCACAGGAAGTCCAAAGTCACTCAACAGTCCTTGCTACCCTTCATAAAAAGTTGGCTGTTATGAAGACCATTTCCAGGAAGTGCAGCAAACCGACATTGTATGGATGTTGGGACGATATTTAAATCGCCAAACACTACATGAGGAAGAAGTTGTTTGTGTTGGAGGCACCACCCATATTCCTGAAGTGGTTGCTAACATCACTGACGCTATCCTCCATCCACCTGAATTGTTCTCTTCTATCAGTGGTGCAACATCTCTGCCTCAAGATATGTTTTGTCACACTTCACAAGATTCTGAACCAGTGATGCAAGTTAGTGATAATATAGTGCATGTTACAATGCCACCATTGCAGAAAGTACCTGTATGGTCAGCTTATAACTCCCTTTTGAGCAGCCGGTTGCCTCCTGTTTCAGTTGACAATGTTTATGCCCTCCCTATTATCAATGCCCCAGCACATGAGTGGCCTACCTGTCACAACACTAGATCAGCTGCATAAGCTCAATGAGCTTGTATCTGGTAATGAAAGGATACATTTGACATGGATCTGTACAAACGAGTCTTGAAGTTAGAATACTTGGACTCAAAATACAAGGACAAGTGGGTAGTGTGTCCAGGGGCCTTCCACACACCACTCTGTGCTCTTCACTGTTTGGGAAGAATGGTAGAAGGTAGTGGCATTGTTATGGACCTAACTCTGGTTGGTACTAGGGCAGGGTATACTGGTCCACAACACTCGCTGTCTGGAGCTATGAGAAGCATTATATAAAGTTCTATTATAGCTTACATTCAAGACTTGTACAGAGCACAAAGCATGACAGAACCGAGCGTGAATCACATGCGAGGTGCTTTTATAATCCAGCAGCCATGTGTAATATAAGTCCTCGCTAAATATAGTCACAATCATAACACATTACAATTAAATTCCTGAGGTGATGCCAGTTTAGTCTTGCACTCAGAGTTCAGCTTAGATGAGGTACTTAGCATTGTCAGGGGGGTACCATGGTTTGGGGTGCCCTGACAGGTATTGATGATGCTTGGGTAGAGGCAGACATGCACACTTCAGTGACAGGAAATCAGCTAATTAATGGAAATCATTATAGCAGAGCTTTGGAAGCTCATCAGGTAAGCCTGCAGGTTTTCTTTGACCTCTGGCTACAGGCATTCTTCTACTGTACATCATGCTCTGGAGACCAGTGCTATATTACTAGCAGATGCATGTTCCAGGAATGATGGTGTTGCAGGTGCTCACCAATCCTTTCTCGCTATAATCTGAGTCAATTAATTTAACTAAGCAACTCACAGACTTTGATGATCGTCACGCACCCTATGCTATGTTCCAGTGGGCAAGAATGTACATGCAACAAGTAATGGCATTACTTCAGTTCCAAAGGGCCACACGAGAGGGTGACTGGCTTCTGCACTTATCTTCCCTCGAGAAAATGTGTGTCTTCTTCTTTGCCTACAATCGTCTTGACTATGCCCAGAACATTCCCGAGTACGTTGCACGCATGCAGCATCTTCAAACTACAGACCCGGAAATCTGGAATGATTTTAGTTCCAAACATTCACAGTAAACACATCCAACATGCCTCGGTGTTGATCATGCACAAGAACAAGTAAACAAAAAAACACTGAAGGGCCAATCCATTAGTGGCATTACGCTATCCCCAACCACACTTCTCAAATTTTGTATGCGTGCTTCAGAATTGGCACGCCATGCCACAGAGATAGAGGATATGCTTGGTGTTTCCATCAGAGAGAGAAGAGATACAATGACTACCTCAAGGCAAGAAGAAAACATTCTAAAACTTTTAGATGTGTTAACGCCATGTAATATTTTCCTGTCGCATGACCAGCATATGTGTAAACTGATGACAAAGGAAATTCTTCCCAAGGCTGTTGAAAAAAGCATTTTGATGACCGAAGAAATCACATCCTATGAAGATGTTCATTAAGGAACGAATATCTGGAGACACCAATCTATGGGATAAGATGAAGAAAACACACCTGTTATCATGGAACTCAGTAACAAGAGAAGTATGACTGCAGGCAAAATCTGATGACATGACACTACGAGCTACATCAGGTTTAATATCCATTACTCCTTGTGGCACGATGCTCATGTGATATTGACATGGAAGAAGTGATAGGCAAGTACGAATTTTCAACAGGAAATAGTACTCTCTTGAAGCAGGATGGCTCTCTTAACCCTACATTAGACAAAGCCCAGATTACTCATGTGGTAGAAAATCTCCCTACCTCTATACAACAATGCAGTATATCTGCATGTTCTGCACGCCAGAATTGTGATGACTACACATGTCTCATAATTGATGGAATGACTGTCGTATGAACTCTTGTCAGTACAGCGTTTTCGAAATTGCAAGGTTCTTGGTACTGCCTACACAGAATTAATAACTGCAAAATCACGTAACTACCATGTAACACATGTAATTTTTGACAACTATTCTCTTACAGCATCATTGAAGACTGCAACACGAGAAAGTGCACTGGGAAGTAAGTGCCACAGAGACAATATGCAGTTGATGACACAACACACATCAGGGACCCCAAGTCCTTTCTTGCAATGCCAGCAACCAAAGACTCCCTCACACTCTACTTGGCACAGACACTCATAGACCATTGCCAAGTGCATGTCGTCACTGCCACCAGGTTGAGTGTGATGACAAACAGAGATGACTACATTATCCCTGGAGTTAGTGAGCAAGAAGAGGCGGATACATTGATGAGCAAAAGCTGGGTACCATATCCACATTTACAGCCAGGATACACACGTTTTGCTTAGCAATACGACGTGCACTTTTACTAGGGAAAAATGCTGGTGATGGGCAGAGGTGATAAGCGTCACTTGGTTTTGCTGGAACCATTATACAACTCACTTAGTGTACAGAAGGCAGCTGCGCTATGCAAGTGGCATGCACTGACTGGTTGCGACACAACAGGCCATATTAAAGGCAAGTCAAAGAAAGCGTGCAGCATTCCTGAAAGCTAGTACTACCGTTGTTGACTTGATATCTGCACTGGGACTTGGAGATGTGCCATCTGAGGATGCAATAGATGGGTGCGTGTCATTTCTCACCAGCCTCTTCTGTAAGAAAGGCTTCAATACCAACCAGCCACATCACCTAAGATGAATATTATTCAAATTCCAAGGTCCAGATAGAGGAATTGAACTGCTCCCACCAACACTTGGTACATGGAGAGAACATGTGTTGCGAGCTCACTGTCAAGCTTCTTTATGGGAGCAAGATCTTGTCCTCTATCCCCAAATTCCCGATCCTCTGAAGCTTGGTTGGGTTGAAGAGGGAGACCGTCTACTACCACTACCCTCAAAAGCTGCAGCAGCTCCATCTGCAGCTGTGGAGTTGGTGAGATGCACGTGTGGTGCTACTAATCCTAACTCACTTACGAAATGTCACACAGGAAGATGTTCATGCAAAAAACATGACTTGGTTTGCACCGAGTTGTGTCAGTGCGAAGGTTTAATATTCTTGGGTTCAGTATTTGTTGCTCCGCTGTTAGATTTAACACCATAAAATCATGTGGTTGTGATAATTAATGGAATGTGCCAGTGGACCCAAAGTTCACATAATTATGCTAAAATATTTGCCTATTATTCTCAGCATTATGCTAATTCTCAGAGGTAGCTATATACCTATATTCTAAAAATTATGCTGTACTCAGGATCAGGGTTGGTGAACACTTTGAAGTTCCAAACCTCCTAGAGTTTATGAGTGCATGGATAACAATGTTCTCGCACAGTCCTAAGGCCAAGTTAGCCTGGAAACAAAAGACTGGTCGGTCAATGGCTTCCTATAGTGATACATGATGGTGGAGCAAGTGGGAGGTAATACATCAGATAATGGTATATACATTACGGTGATATCGAGCCCTTTCTTTTGGAGAATAGTGATACAACTCTAGCCTCGACTTCTTACTGTCTTCCAGGACAAGCAAAAGTGCATACATTTTCAGTTGGAGCTTGCTGCAATTGTGGACTGGGGCGAACACTTCGTCAAGCAACGTATTTCCTTGAAGGAGATGGGCCCCTAGCATTGAAGTGCTATGAACAAAAAAACTTAGCTGCAATACATTCAGCACACTGTCCCATGTTCAAGCAGTGTCTCAAAAAAATTGCCAGACAGATGAACACTCTTCAGTCACAGCAGATGATTCAATATTCTCGAAATTGTACTAAACCTGCAATCGATTACTTTCAGCAACAGTTGTGTGGAAGCATGGAAGCTTTTAATTAAGGCTGCACATCTTTTTCATCCACAAAAAGCACATGAAATGCAGCCAACAGCACTGGATCTTGATTCTCTTTTTGCCATTCCATTCTTCTCTAGAGATGATATTGAGGAACTGAAAAAGGAATCAATATTTTATTTGGCCAAGTGTGATGACATTGATGAGAACTTCTGTCCCAATAAATGATGGAAAGAGAATGCTCAGGCACTTCCTCATTGGGCTTCAGCTTTTTCGAAAGCAGTGCTTGTACAACCTACTTCTGCAGCATCAGAACGTGTTTTTTCTATTCTAAAGGCATCCTTCAATGAGCAGCAGACCAGCACACTCCAAGATTACATTGAAACATCCCTTATGTTACAATATAATAATCGGCATTAATCACTGAACTATCCTTACGTTACAACTTAAAATTTTATAATCATCAATGCTGAACTTGTATTCACCATATTATATTTTTAACGAATTTTTTAAATTCACGAGAATAATAGGCAGGAAAAAAAAAAATAATGGGCACATTAGAAAGAATAATAGGCAGGGAAAAAATGAATTTCAGCACAGGCAAATTTTTTAGCATATTGTACTCAGGCCTAACCATCGTATCCTTGGCCATGCAAGTCACTCAGAGATAACCAGAGATTTCCCGAATTATGGCAAGCTCTTCACCACCCATGGACAGGGTGGTGTGGTACCAGTTTGTGTGTGTGGGTTTTCTGTAAACAGTTGCAGTTAGCCTTTGGTCTTCCTTTCTGTGTATATAGGTGGCAAACCAGAAAAGGCAATGATCCATCCACTTCAAGCTTCATGGTATGAACTAATGTTGTTCAGGTGGTCCAACATCTCCTGCTCTCCCCCTTCTTCACTATATATGCAGGTGTCAATATCACCTTCAGGGGGGGGAAGGGTTGCAAGTGCCAATTCAATTCCATGTAAAATACTGGAGAGTCCATTGCTGTACCCTTTCTTTATAATGTGATTTAGGGACACTAATTGGTTGTGATCAACATGGGATCCAAAATAGTAGTCTTTTTTTGCATTTCCCCCCATGTATATATATGGTGTGGAAATTGAACTATATATCTTGGAATGAAGTGAGGAACGATCATTTGTAGCATTGACGGAACTGTCACAAGTATGGAGATTGCAGATATATAATTCAGTTTGTGGATCTGCATAAACAGCTGAGAATAATTATAATGAAGACTTTCAAGTTTACTCTGATCTGCTACGCCATGACGGAGCAGCTTAGAAACTCACCTGAAGGTAGCTAGATATGTGCTGTAAAATACAAAAATGGGGAATTTGCCATTTTTCTTCCACAAAGAATGACAATGTTCTATTTTTGTATTCTGGAGGTCTGCATTGTACTCTTGCTCTTCCACCTTACCGTATGCACTCCCTTACCAACTTCTCTCTCCTAAGGTTCCAAAACACCGTCCCAGTGCACTTTGCTCTGCAGAGAAACGCCATATTGAAGCAATGCTTGCAATGGCTGAACAAAGCCCATCTCATCGGAACACAAACCAAAACTATTGAGAGCAAAACTGATCATTACTGAAGCAATATACCAATCATGTGAATAATATATCGTCATCTCAAACAGCCATGGACTTATAATTTACTGTACCTATCTGGTCCTTCTGTTAGTGTGGTGTGTATTAGGATGTGTTGCCATCACATAATATAGTGAGGAATTAAAGGGCTACTTATTGAAGCTTCTACAGCCATCATTTTGGAGCAGACATGCTTCAATGACTCTTTGCATGTATACACATGACCACGACATTACTAAAAGCAAGGCCTGTAATGTGCATGCTCTGCAACGATGGGTCTATCCTTATGATGTAGCAAATCAGTTCTTGGGGCATCAAGTGTATGCAAGATAACCTAGACTACTGAAGGCTGACTGGTTGCAGAAACAGTGCTATGAAGGTGATTTCACATGCAGATTTGACAAGGTGCTTCAGCTTGGCAAACAATGCCTAGAGAGTGTTGTATGTAGTATATATATATAGACCAACATCTTTTGAAAACTTGACCAGAACGACCTTGTCATTTTATAAATACTAGACGTGGGTAAGGTCAAATAGAAGGCATGGCAAATTTATGTCTTAAAAGCATGTGCATGAGGACTTGCAATGAGTAATTTACACTCAGTGTTGTTTAAGTTAACATGAATCAATATTGCGAATTAAACTGTCAACATAATTACTGTGTGAACATGAATTAGGAGTGTGAACATAATAGTGTATAAGCATTATTTAATACATGTGTATATATATACCAGCCATTGTGCAGTCTTATAGATGCTTTGGGTTTCCTATACCAGCCATTGTGCAGTCTTATAGATGCTTTGGGTTTCCTGAAAGGGAAAACATAATGTAACGTCCAATACATAATATATATATCTATTAGCATATATACAACCAAAAAACGTTGCTCAAAAAAATCATTTTATATTTATGATAATACAATTTGGAAGTGCTACTCCACATAATTACAAATACAGTGGGCGTCGCTAGTTGGCAATTTCATATAATATTTGCAGAACTTCGGAAAGTCGTATAAAATTAGTTAATAATACTTCACATGGAATTTGGAGGAAAGTCTTAGGTGGAGAGATCAGCTCAGATGTCATAGTATATATAAGGTATATGGATAAGGTATATGGAAAATTCATTCCTGCATGGCTGTGGTCAGTCACGACGACAAAAATGTCAACATTACAATCTGTAAATATTTTTGGCTGTAGAGTATATAGGTACATACTTAGGATAGTTACTGCCACAATTAATAGTCCCCCCCCCAATCCTGTATGTGCTATGTACATTTATTTGAAAAGCTGAAAACTCACAAAATGAAATGGTTTGTCGCATCGTGGCTAGGTTATTTAGAACCCAGGTTGATCACTAGGTACAGGTTCATTTACTATTATAGGTTATTGACATCAACTTACAATAAGAGGTTGCTACCCCACATCTAAAGATACCGCAAGCCCCAGAACGAGTAAACAAAGAGAACAACAACAGAATAAAATGTCGCCAATTTCATAAACACGCTCGTTAACCATTCCACCGGCAGATTTACAATGTATATTGCAAGATGGATGAAGAATATTACCTAGTGTGATATCTGTACTTTGGACCTTGTTTAGGTAGTATTGTAACAATTGTATAAGTATATTCATGATTGTGGTTTATTGTGGAACTAGTTCTTTTAAAAGCAAACTCATTTCCTGTTTTCAGTATTTTGCTATTTTGTGCAAGTGCTTGGGCAAAGTGTTCTATTTCTATTCACAATTCAATTGCGTGTATATACCACCTAGCGCGTCCGCTAGGATACCACACTTGGTGACGAGGATAAAACCTATGGAAACTTACGGTACGTTGTTCCAGTTCGATCTCCGTAAGGAGGACTGGAACTCCTTTAGAAGTTCTAAGACTCAAGTATATACTACTTCCGAGGCAAATGGCGTGACCAAGGCGACAAAGAAGAAATCTATTTTACTAGCCGTTTACGGTCCTTCAACTGTTCGTAGGATCAGCAGTTGACTCACACCATCACGTTTAGAGTCCATCAATTTCGAGGACTTGATCGCAGAAGTCAAGGAGTTCTTCGAACCCAAGCCCATAACCGTGCAGCGTTTTCAATTTAACACTAGAGAAAGAGCTCCAAGCGAGTCAGTAGCTGTATACGTCGCGGCACTAAGGAAATTAGGCGATCACTGTGGATATGGAGATTCCCTGAACGAGATGATCGGACGGCTGGTCTGCAGGGTATACAATTCAGCCAAGAGCCAAGAAAGAACTTACTTTTGAAAAAGCGTTTGATGTTGCTCAATCTGTAGAGGCAGCGGAAAAGAATAAAAAAATCACAAAGAAAAGATCCAGTGTCAAGCCAGAGACAGTGTTGTACAGTGACAGAGGATCATCATGGAAGGACCGGAAATACAACAAAGAAGTAATAAAAAAAATCCAACCTGTTACCAGCGTGGAGGACCTCACCTAGCCCCATCCTGTAGGTTCAAAGACACACTACTTGCAGGTTTTGCAACAAAAAGGGACACATTGAGAAGGTGTGTAGGTCTAAGGCCAACCCTAAATTACCTCTGCCGAAAAGGAACTTGTATGTGCAGGTGGAACACGAGCAGTCCCTTCTTCAGGAAGGAGATGGAGCTTATAGCATGTATGCTGTGAATTCAAATACAGGGGAAGCTAATATCATTGACATGCATCTGAATGATGTTCCAGTCAAAATGGAGTTGGACACAGGAGCATCCCTCTCAATTATAAGCTCGACAACTTATCAGGCAATCACTCAAGAATCGAACAGTTCATCTCTGGATATACAGGAGCTGAAATCAAGGTCCAGGGAGCCACTACTGTGATTGCAAGGTATGGAAACCACGCCATGGTACTTACTATTCAAGTAGTAGCTGGGGTGGGACCAGACTTGATGTAGGGATTGGCTATCACATTTTGGCATCATATCAGTTGGTGAAGTTAACCAGGTTACCAAACCACTACAGGATATCCTTGGTAATGGTCTGGGATGCACGAAAGATGTAGAGGTTGACCTTGACGTTAAAACAGGGGTCAAGCCAAAGTTTTTCAAACCTCGTTCTGTCCCTTACATATTAAAGCAGAAGGTATATAGAAGACGAACTTGGGTATTATTTCTCCTGTTAAAACCTCTAAATGGGCAACTCCCATAGTACCAGTTGTTAAGAGAGATGGCACAGTACGTATCTGTGGGGATTTCAAACCCACCGTCAACCTGGCAACACATTTTGAGTCATACCCCTTACCTTGTGTGGAAGAAATGTTTTCTAATTTACAGGGAGGAAAATATTTATTTTTCAAAGCTAGACATGTCAAGAGCATATTTACAACTTAAGATGGCAAATTCTCTAAAGAATATCTGACCATTACCACTCACAAGTGCCTATATCAGTTCAATAGGTTACCTTTTGGTATTGCATCGGCTCCAGCAATATTCCAGCGTTCCAAGGAGACATTATTACGTAATCTCCCTGGTGTGTTTGTATACTTGGACGACATCCTAATCACAGGCCCAACACTAGCCAAGCATCTAGCTAATCTGGAGGGAGTGCTAGAACCCAAGCTGGGTTGCGTCCAACAGACAGAAATGTGCTTTCTTGCTTGAAGAGATTGAGTACCTGGGTCACTTGATAAATGCATACATCCCAAGGCAGACAAAATTAAAGCCATTAAAAATATTACAGAGCTGCGCTCATTCTTAGGCATCCTCAATTATTACAGTCGCTTTTTACCAACCTTATCATCAAAGTTGGCAGCCTTATACAGTTTTATGGGTAAGAAGACCAAATGGAATTGGGGTCCTCAACAGCAGGAGGCATTCTCTGTTGCCAAGAATGCACCGCAAAGTGACAGTTTATTGGTGCACTTTGACCCTGTTAAACCACTCTTAGTGGCTTGTGATGCATCACAGTACGGCAGCCTTGGGGATGTATTGTCTCATAAAATGGAGAATGGTGAGGAGCGACCAGTAGCTTTTGCATCACGCACTTTAAACCCTGCCGGGAAAAAAATACTCCCAGTTGGAAAAAGAAGGGATAGCTCATATTTTTGCAGCAAAGAATTTTCATAACTACATTTATGGGCGTCACTTCACGATTCAGTCTGATCAACCAACCTCTGTCCTTCTTGTTCAGTGAATTGAAGGGCATTCTGGCACTAGCATCATCACGCATTCAGAGATGGGCTTTGACACGATCTGCATACCATTACAGTATCAGATACAAATCTGGTAAAACTCTCGCCATCACTGATGCTCTTAAGTAGATTTCAACACATCACCGATCCACACGAGGGGCTACCAGGCGATGTTGTGCATCTCATGGACCATCTGGCCACAACCACCATTAGTAGTGCTAACATACAGTAATGGACCAACAGGGACCCAATTCTCTCAAAGGTGAAGAGGTTTGTTTTACAAGGTTTTCCATCAGACATGAAGGATGTTAAATTCATACCTTACCAGTCCAGAGCTCAGGAATTGAGTGTAGTTGACGGATGCTTACTTTGGGGAGCTAGAGTAGTTGTTCCACCACAAGGCAGAGAAGCAGTGCTGCATGACACTCACCCAGGTTGCAGTAAGATGAAGGCTCTCGCGAGGTGTTACCCAAAGATTGACTCAGCCATTGAAGAGTTGGTCAAACAATGTCAAGTTCGCCAGGAATCGCGATCTTCACCTCCTGTGGCTCCGCTCCATCCCTGGGAATGGCCTAGCAAACTTTCCAGAGTGCACCCGGATTTTGCAGGACCTTTTCTTGGACACAATTACCTAGTTCTGGTGGATGCATACTCCAAGTGGATAGAGGTTGAACTGATGTCATCAACCACCTCAGCTAAGACAATCGAAAAACTTCGCATGATCTTCGCCACCCATGGATTACCTCAGAAAATAGTTACAGATAATGGAACACCCTTCACTAGCAGTGAATTCTGAGCGTTCACAGTGAAGTACCATCCTTCCACCAATGGTTTCGCTGAACGGGCAGGGCAGTTCTGACTTTCAAACAAGCAATCGGAAGAATGCAGAAACTTCCAATCCAGGAGAGGTTATCCAAGTTTCTGTTGACTTACCGGTTAACCCTGCTCACAACAACAGGCATAGCCCCAGCAGAACTTCTCATGGGCCGTCGCCCACGTTCCTTATTAGACAACCTTATTCCGGACATGTCAAACAAAGTGGAATATCGACAAGCCAAGCAAAAGTTGTGACATGACTCGTCACAACCAGTGTGAAGCTTCAAAATTGGAGACGGTGTTTTTGCGGAGAATGTTACAGAGAAGTCACCGAAATGGTTATCTTGTAAGATATCAGGGGGTGACTGGTCCACTCTCATACGTAGTCGAGCTAGAAGATGGCAGAACCATGCGTAGGCATGTGGATTCGATCAGACGAAGAGGTTGTTGTGACATAACGGTGGATACGCCTCACAATGGTGCACACCCACTGGTAGTGCCCCCACCAGACTTACCTCTTACTGAGGGAACTCAACCATCGGCGCCGCCAATAATTCATCCGAGTCAACAACTTGGAAATGCACAGATTCCACCACCTATTCCACCTCCGACACGTCACTCTACACGATTACGTCAGCATCTTGACTACTTCGTTAGCAAGTAACCTCCTTTAAAAGGGGGGGAGTGATATCTGTACTTTAGACCTTGTTTAGGTAGTAGCATAACAATTGTATAAGTATATTCATGATTGTGGTTTATTGTGGAACCAGTTCATTTAAGCAAACTCATTTCCTGTTTTGTGTAGTTGTCAGTATTTTGCTGTTTTGTGCAAGTGTTCTTTCAATTACTATTTCTATTCACAATTCAATTGCGTGTATCACCTAGCGTGTCCGCTAGGATACCACACCTAGCAACCATTATCAGGTGATAGCTAACATAACAAACTCATAAGAAACAGGAAGTAGAAAAGGAAGAAAAAGGTTTCTATCAACTATTGTTCTTCCACAATTGACCATTTCCCACTGAATTCTAAGTTATGAGTCGACGAACAATGTGACGAATTTTGGTTGCTTAGAAAAACCAAATGAATATGAAAATCATTATAATCTGCCTTGTCATAAAACTGGCTTTTGTAAATCTAGCCATGTTGGCCATTGAAGAAGCAGTGGTGAACAGCAGTTGACCATGCCCCATAAATGCATAAATGTTGGTTGCTTAGCAACAAATCACATAAATGTGAATATCATTATAATAATGTTGTATGATTACTTTCAGCAGACATCAAATACTTGAAGGTTAAATCAGATTTCCCCCCCCCCCCCAATAATGTTCCTTGCCTTTTATTGCTTTACATATTAGTCATGTTGGTCACTAGCAGTTGACTGTTGCTCAATTTCACTTTGAAGATGTGGCTATGAAGTGAGTAACAAACAGATGGACAGAAGCAATGCCCATACCGTAACTATGCCCATGATGAGCAGACCTTGGGTCTACACTGCTCAATTTCACTTTGAAGATGTGGCTATGAAGTGAGTAACAAACAGATGGACAGAAGCAATGCCCATACCGTAACTATGCCCATGATGAGCAGACCTTGGGTCTACACTGTAAAAACTGGAGCATGTACACGTAGCACACCATAGGGTGTGCTGATGTAATTAGTCTGCTATACACACCAATTATATAAATGAGTGTACCATAGCACACATATTTGCTAAGTGTGCTGTTTAAAGAACTTGCACCACACACTTCTTAGATTACTGAAGCACACTTGAAAAAGGATGCCATCAGTACATTATGTATAGGATAGCCTATTCAAAAGAGTCGGTTATGCGCCTATGTAACGTACGAGTTTGCGGTTACCCCGAGGCAAAGCCGAGTGATGTAACCGCAAACGAGTAGGTTACATTGGCGCATAACCCGCGAGTGGAGTATAGGCTATCTTACTTATACTACATTGCGCATGCGCTAAACTACATAACAACTAGAAATGGAAGAATTTTTTACTATTGACCAAGGCGCCCCAGCTATTGACAAAGTACTACTAGATAAGCACGCAGCTGAGTTGGAGCAACTTCCTTCAACTGATAATCAAAACTTCCTTCAACTTCAGGGATTTATGAGCCCAGATATTTTGCAGCAATAAAAGTGTAGGTTATATGCTTATGTAACCTATAGTTATTAACCAATCAAATTAGCCACAGATCATGTGATGTAGTATAAATTGGAGTATTTCTGTCATCGCTCTCAGTCTTATGCTGAGCATCATTGTTGTAATTTGTAATTCAAGTACATGTACACTACTTTATCGCAAACACTACTTTATCGCAAATGATGTTGTGGACGAAGCGAAGAAGCGCTCAATACTGCTGTCTACACATTTCAGCTAGTCAACAGTTTATTGCCTGCAGCTGAGATAAACACTACTTCATTTGACAATATAGTCGCGTTGCTGAAATCGTACTACGAACCACCTCCTTCAAAGATAGTGCAGAGGTACAAGTTCAGCACCCGACTACGCGCACAAGCTGAATCGATTGCTGCTTACGTGGAGGCATTGCGAGACATAGCACAACACTGTGGCTATGGTGACTCATTGCGAGAGATGCTCAGAGACGGACTCGTTTGTGGAGTGCAGCACGACGGTATCCAGAAAAGACTGCTCGCAGAGAAAGATCTTGCCTTTGACAAAGCTTTCGACATCGCTACAACGATCGAAGCAGCAGAGAGGGATACAAGAGATCTAAAACTCACTACTACAGCACAAGCCCTCCATTACACTGCTGTGGGACGAAATGGTCGAGACTCTACTAGACAGCACGCACAGAAAGGTAATATTGTGCATTACCACTGTGGTGCTAACCACCTTGCTCCAGTGTGTAAGTTCAAGGAAACTAATTTGTCGATTCTGCAAGAAGAAAGGACACATGGCCCGAGTATGCAGAGCAAGAATGTCCAAGGAGGAACAGAAAGAAACCAGGGAACAGACCTAAGGTTGATCGTAAGAAACCTCCTGGCCCTAAGAACAATTATGTCAAGGAAGACACCGTCTCTCTTGACCAGAGCACTGATGACCTGGCGTACAAGCTGTACGTCGTCAAAGAGCGTACCAGTGACCCAATCATTGTCGATTTGTGGATCAACGATGTTCCAGTCCAAATGGAATTTGATGCAGGCGCATCCCCATCCATCATCAGTTCTTCAACTTAACACACCATCTCCCAATCCGGACACATTCAGCCCCTACAACCGTCAAAGGTGAAGTTACAAACCTATACTGGGGAAACCATTACTGTATTGGGCGAAACTCAAGCTCAGGTGAGGTGTGGAAATACAGAGGTTAGCCTGTATGTCCTCGTGGTGTCTGGGGGCAGACCTAATTTGATGGGTCGAGATTGGCTTTCATACTTTGAGGTTTCATTGGATTCTAACAAGGTCAACCTGCGAAAGGATCTACAGGTTGTTTTAGATAAACATTCTGAAATCTTTGCCGTGTAATGGTCTGAGACTGTACCCAGTCTCAAAATGTATTTCGGTATTCTGCGCATGCGCACTGTCACACCGAACTTGAAGCGTGCTGAGATTGTTCATAGGGCCTGTGTCTAAAGGATGTCTGCTGAATGCTCCACCAAAGGCGAAGGTCCAATCGGTAGAGAGGAGAGATTGTTAAAGTACATACAGCGATGCCAGATCCTTGCGACTTACCTTGAAACTAAAGAATTCCCAACTAATCTTCCAAAGAATGAGGCCAGAAACTTGAAGAACCAGTGTAAGACACACAAATGGGATGCTCAAAGTAAGTTCACACCAGTGATTGTGAAGCACCAATGAATATTAGTTATTCCCTTATCTGTAACGATTCTTGAATAGAGGGAAGACTTCATAAACTATAAAAAATTCTTTTCTATCATAGAAATAGAACTAATATACATTGGAATCAAGCGAGACATACGAAAGAAGGTCATCAGTGAGATGGATGACATTGCTGAGACACTGCAACACCAGTATCACTCAAGAAGTCACCGAGAAGAGAAGTCATTTCCAGATCTGTCTTCCCAAGCTCAATCCCTTCGCCACAGGACACTACTACACAATCAACCAACCACAAGGCAGGTAAGGCAGGTGTGCAGGTTACTTCGGATAGTAGCAGAAAACCTGTGAAGATTCCAACACAGAGTTCACCCGAGAAGTCATTTCCAGATGTGTCTTCCCAGGACACTACTACTCAGTCAACTAAACGCAAGGCAGATGTGTACATCACAAAGGATACTGAGCCAAAAATTCGCAAGGTTGGTCCTGTGGATGTATCGAAACCAGCCTATCAAAGCAAGGACATCCCCTCCCTCACCAGCCCCTCCCTCACCAGAAGTATTCTTCGGAAAGGTACCTGGTTGGCCGATGAGCATATTGATCATGCGCAATCTTTACTCTCTGGTCAGTTCAAAGACATCGGAGGCTGCCAGTCAGTATGTGTTTCAGCCAGAGTGGTGTCAAATGGTTGGTACACCAGACAAGGACTTCGTTCAAATCTTAAATATTTCAGGCAATCATTTGGTTGACTGTTAGCAACATTGGTTGGGCTAAAGACACCATTGTGATATAATATGACTCCTTAAACTGTTCAATGAGCATGTCATACAAAAAAAGTTCCTTCGACAACTTGCTTTCATGCTGTACCCATCAAACAGAAAGATGACATTGAAGTGGGCTGATATGCAGAGAGAAGTGGCTAGCTCAGACTGTGGGCTGTTTGCAATATCTACAGCAACTGCTCTGTGCCATTCTGTTTCACCGCAGGATTGTTTGTGGGACCAGGAACTCGTGCGTTGTCCGAATTCTTCAAACAGGGAGAGCTGTCACCCTTTCCAGGAAGTGCACAGCCAAGGTCACACAATATATTCTGTCAACAGGAAGTAGTTGAGGTGTTCTGTCACTGTCGTCAGCCGTACACTAACAAGAGGTTTATGATTGAATGTAACCAGTGTCGTGACTGGTTTCACCGTGACTGAGAAAGTTCCGAAAGTTGTGGAAGATAAAATTCCGTTTTTCTGTAAACATTGCAAATAATATGTGTTATAAAGCTATATATATATATATGTAGTTTGAAGTGCTTAAACGTGATTCTGCACAATTCTGGGCACAACATTTTGATGTTGGGTTGTTTTTAATGAGTGAGCTATATAGCTATAATATGTTTGTTGTTGTTGGTGGTGGTGGGAGAGAGGGGTTGACATGAAAACATATTTGTCCTTATGAGATTCTTTATGAGATTATGGTAAACCACAGCGCTTAATCCTACTAGAACATTAGCAGTCCGATACAATTTCAGACTGGATACAACTTCAGACCAGCCCCATGCAGTCTGAAATTGTAACCTCAATTTGGCGGATGCGCAGAATACCGAAATATATTTTGAGACTGGGTACAATCTCAGACCGTTACACTGCGTTGCATGCAAGGCAAGTATGATTAAGGCTGGATCACAATACACATGTTTTTTGCGTCGCGTCCTCGAGCGTCCTGAGCTGTTCACAATATCATTCGTTGTTTGAAGACGCCGCCGACCTTTGTGGATAAACAATGGAGTACGAATCATCAGACCTTGACAGTTCCGACGACTTTGAGACGCGCCTGTTGCTCATTCTACAGAGAAGGAGAATGCGGAAGAAAAGGAGAAGAGCTGTATGGGTTCCCCCTATCTTCAGAAGAAGAAGACAGCAAGGGGACTACCATAACCTCCTTCAAGAAATGCGTCTCTCAGATTCTGAATCTCACTTGAGGTATCTGAGAATGTCCAAGGAGAGGTTTGACTCTCTGCTATCCATGGTATGTTATTATTAGCTATAGCTATTTAGCATTGATGATAGGTTGAACTAATTTAGGTTAGTCCTCAGCTTACCCATGGAGGCTATGACAGCTCCTTTAGAGCAGCAATTTCCCCTGCTGAGAGGCTGGCCCTGACATTGCGATACCTGGCTACAGGCAACTCACAGGCATGCAACAAAACAAATTAAGATGAATTACAAACAAACATTTGTGATATTAGGTCTCCCTGTCTTTCAACTTTCCGATGGGCAGATCCACAGTGTGCTATATTTTGAAGGAGACCTGTATGGCCATTTGGACAGTGTTGCAGGTATACAGGGTTATTATACTTACTGTATTGTTAACAACACCGCTTCTATTTCATTCCTTTCGTGTGTAGCCGATGCAAGTATCATTACTTGGGCGGCTATTTTATAAAGGTATTATTGGATAATTAACGACAGAGAAAGACAAACAACAGAATCAATAACAGTCTCAGTAATGCCTCACTCTAAGTCTCTACAAAGCCTTACAATATCACGTGGTCTAGTTCGGTTGGGGACGCCAGATATGGAACCCGCTACAGGTCCCCCCCCTAGTCTTGGTCCAGTCTGGCTGGCTTGAGCCTGTCGATGGAGACTGTGTCGGTGCGACCTGGAAGAGCCAGCTTGAAAAACTTATCGTTCCGCTCAAGCACTTGGAAGGGTCCATTGTATTGGCACTGCAGTGGCTTGCGATGGGCATCGTGATGGAGGAGAACGAAACGGCAAGTCTGTAGTTCGATAGGGACTCGAGAAGGGCGATAACCATGAGAAACCGTAGGAGTAGCTTTTAGTTTATTGCTTCCTGTAAGCGAGGCAGAAAAGCTGTTGGGTCGGAAGGCTGGAGTGCGGTCATGGTTGGTTCGGAGAAGAAGTCTCCTGGCAATCGGAGGGTTGTACCGTAGACCAGTTTGGCTGAAGAGCAATTGAGGTCCTCCTTGGGAGCTGTGCGAATTCCCAGCAGGACTAAAGGAAGTTCGTCCATCCAATTCTGGTCCTGTAGTCATGCTCGGGGGCATCCCTTCAACTGTCTGTGGAGTCGTTCCACGATGCCGTTGGACTGAGGGTGATAGGCTGTGGTATGATGCACTTGCACACCCATGAACTGTTGAGTTGGGTCCAGATGGCAGAGGTGAATTGCCGGCCGTGGTCGGATGTGATTGTGGTTGGCACTCCGAAGCAGGAGATCCAAGAGTGCAGTAGGGCCTGAGCGCAGGAAATAGCAGTTGCGTTGATCATTGGAATGGCTTCTGGCCACCGTGTGAAACGGTCAATAACGGTGAAAAGGTTGATGTAACCCTGTGAGGTTGGAAATGGTCCGACAATATCGACATGGATGTGGGTGAAACGTCGGTCTGGTGTGTCTAACCGCTGAAGAGGTGCCGAGACATGTTGTTGGACCTTAGCACGTTGGCAAGGGATGCACGCACATGTCTATGCTCCAACATCCTTGTGGAGGCCGTGCCAGATGAAACGGGTTGCCATCAGTCGTCGTGTAGCACGAATGCCTGGGTGTGAGAGCCCGTGGATGATGTCGAAGAGCTTACGTCTCCAAGTAAGAGGCACAATGGGACGTGGTCGAGATGTGGAGACGTCACACAGGACCGTTTCAGAGTTGTCCTCGAGATTGACATCTTCCAGAACTAGGCCAGTATAATGGCGGTGCAGTGGGCCTGAATGGCTTGGTCAGCTTTCTGCTCCTGGGCGAGCTCGGCTAGTTAATGTTCTCAGTGAGGGCTAAGGCCGAGATAACGGAGGATTGGTTCTGGTTAACCGGAATCCGGGACAGGGCATCAGCTACCATATTATCTTTCCCATGGATATGTCTAAAATCTGTGGTGAACTCAGCCACAAACGACAGGTGGCGTGTCTGTCATGGTGAGCGGTTGGAATCATTTCCAAAGGCGAAAATAAGGGGCTTGTAATCAGTGTAAACGTGAAACACTCTTCCTTCGAGGAAGTGGCGAAAGTGTTTGATGGTAAGATAGGAAGCAAGGAGCTCCCGATCAAAAGTGCTGTATCTCATCTCGGCTGGTGTCAGCTTGCGTGAGAAGAAGGCCAGGGGTTTCCATTCTCCATTTTGGAACTGCTCCAGTGATGCCCTACCTTCTGGCCCGCCGATACCGAGGTCTGGTTCACCTAGACAGTAAAAATTTATTACCTGGTCAGACACGTGGTGCAAAATTGAGGGCGTTGATTTTCTCAATTTTGCACCACGTGTCTGACCAGGTAATAAATTTTTAACGCCTATTCAAAAGAGTTATTGGAGCTTCCTCTAGCCACTCGTACCATTTTATTTTTTTGGCACTTTGCAACTCGGAGTGGTTTCTGTGGAGGTTGCGGCGATTCAGATTTTTGAGGTCTCTCCGCTTTAGGGTCTAGTAACTTGCCTATAGTTATACCTAATGAAGCATTTTTAGTATCAAAAGAGAGCACACAGAGAGACCTATCTTTTGAGCTATATATCAAGTCCATGCCATGAAGTTTGCAGAATCTACGGAGCTCTAAAGTTGTAACCACAGGTTAAAAAAATAAATAATAATTAAATTTAGCATCGTCCTCCTTAAAGAGTAGAAACAGTTCCATAATGTTGAAAGGAAGCTAATGTGCCCATTTTGACAAGAATGAGCGATTTCAGACAGTTTTTCCTCAAAACACTCCTAACATCCAACGCTAAAAAAGGAGCAAAATAGAGCTTTTCTCATTTAAAAAGGGAAGATTTCTCACCAAAAGACGTTTTCTGATGTTTAAAGAGTAGAAACAGTTCCATAATGTTGCTAATTTGCCCATTTTGACAAGAATGAGCGATTTCACACAGTTTTTCTGAGTAAGGCCATGAATTGATCAATATAAGTTGGAATTATGTAGCTTCATGAGGGAAAGAGAAAACGATATATTATAGATACAGCAAAACTATGACAAGTTGTTCTCATTTGAGTTGTAAGTTCCAACTGAATATTATTGGTCACAATGAAGAGCCTTGAGTTCACTTAACTCCACCTAAATCTTGGGTCACCTCTCCACCCTGAGAAGTTGAAATTTATTTTGTTCAAAATCCTCAATGCAATGGATCCTGGCCATAATTAATGAAAGCAAACTGTTGATATACGTAGCTATACAGCATCCGACACAATACACAAGCATTCTCAACATACTCGGCTATTAAATTCTCAAGCTTCTGTGCTCCCCCCCGCTCTTAGTTTTTCTGGATCCGCCACTGACTTGCTCCATTGTACAGTCTTCTATGTAAGAAAGCAGCATGGTCATGGACTATATGGCACGCAAGATGATGCTTTCCAGCTAGCTAAGCAAGCATTGCAGGGAAACTCACTGCTCGTACGTTATGATAGCACAAACCTTTGCTCTTGCCATGTGATGCTTCATCACATGGCCTGGGAGCAGCGCTGTCATGTGATGCTTCATCACATGGCATGGGAGCAGCGCTGTCATGTGATGCTTCATCACATGGCCTGGGAGCAGCGCTGTCATGTGATGCTTCATCACATGGCCTGGGAGCAGCGCTGTCATGTGATGTTTCATCACATGGCCTGGGAGCAGCGCTGTCATGTGATGTTTCATCACATGGCCTGGGAGCAGCGCTGTCATGTGATGCTTCATCACATGGCCTGGGAGCAGCGCTGTCATGTGATGTTTCATCACATGGCCTGGGAGCAGCGCTGTCATGGGAAGCATCACATGGCATGGGAGCAGCGCTGTCATGTGATGCTTCATCACATGGCATGGGAGCAGCGCTGTCGCACACAATGCCTATGGGGATGAGCAACCCATTGCTTATTTCTCACAAAGTCTCAACCCTGCCGTAAAGAATTATTCTTAATTAGAGATAGAAGGGTTAGCGATTCTGTTTGGAGTTGGGAAATTCCATAATTACATTCATGGTCAACATTTTACCATTGAGTCTGATCATCAGCCGTTATCTTACCTGTTCAGTGAAAACAAAGGTATTCCGCCGATGGCTTCTGCCAGAATCCAGAGGTGGGCAATTGCCCTAGCAGCGTATGATTACACAATTCAGTACAAAGCAGGGGAGAAGTTGAGCAATGCTGAAGCACTCAGTCGATTACCACAGCCTATTACCGCTTCTAATGATGGTCTCACTCTGCCGGGTGATCTGATGCTTCTGATCAACCACCTTTCAGGTAATACAGCTACGAGCAGAAATGTTAGTACATGCGACTACCTCTCCTACCCTTTCACCAAGTTCGCAGATACATTCTGTCAGGATGGCCAAATAACTTACCAGAAAGCTTCAAGCCATACCACCTGAAATGGCAGGAGTTAAGTGTCTTAGATGGATGTGTTCTTTGGGGATCTCGAGTTGTGATTCCACCACAAGGACGTACTACCATCTTAGAAGAATTGCATGACACCCATCCTGGAGTAAGCAAAACGACTTGCTCGTAGTTACTTATGGTGGCCTGGCGTGGATGCTGACATTGCTAATCATGTGAAATCTGTCAAGTGTCGCATCCTGTACCACCAGTTGCACCACTTCACCCGTGGGAATGGCCTACTCGGCCTTGCCTACACGTTGATTTGGTAGGACCTTTTCTTGGGCACATGTTCCTCGCAGTAGTGGATTCGCATTCCAAGTGGATGGATGTCCACATTATGCAGTCTATAACACCTTCCAAGACGATTGAAAAAAACTGAGGATAATTTCTGCCAACCACGAACTACCACAGAAAATTGTCAGTGACAATGGACCCTCTTTTACCAGCGATGAATTTAAGACCTTCATGGCCGAGAATGGCATCAAGCACATCACAACAGCTCCCTATCACCCGTCGACCAATGGACTGGCTGAGAGAGAGCAGTGCAAACATTCAAGCAAGCCATCACAAGAATACATGGTACCATTCAAGAACGACTTTATAAATTTCTCTTGAACTATTGTCTCACACCACATACCACAACTGGCGTGTCTCCGTCTGAACTGCTAATGGGACGCCGTATTCGTTCTCGCCTGGATCTGCTCTATCCGGATGTTTCACAGAAGAGTGGAAACTCATCAACAGAAGCAGAAAGAATCACATGACTGCACGAAACCAATAAAGAAATCACTCTTCCTACTTCATATTTCGTGTGTTGAACAGGTAATTAATTGTGATCATTGTCTATTATTGGGGCAGTTCTCTGATCACTGTCTATTATTGGGGCACTTCTCCGATCATTGTCTTGAGGACGACCTTGTGTATGCTGAGAATTTCTCAGGCTTGCCTAAGTGGACCCCAGGCATTGTGACTACAGAATCAGGCCCAGTCTCCTACGTGGTGGAACTCTCAGATGGAACTAGGTGGAGTCATCACATTGACCAACTTAGGAGTCATCCAGCTCCAGTTCCAGATCCACCTGCTGGTTCTGATGAGACACTATCCCTGATTCCGGACTCCGCAATCTGATCCACCAGTCCGTAGATTTTTCATCGCCTCCTACTCATCCTCGCTCGACACAAACAAGACTTCCACCTGATTACTATGGCATACCTAAACCAATGCAAACTTAAAAACCCGGGAAATGTCATAGACTGCAAATGCTTATGTTAACTGTTAATTATGTGAACTGTTATTGTGAATTGTGTTCATCATTATTGTCATCGCTTGTCACTACAGGTATTTTATTACTTCTTGTTATGGTCACATTATATTGGAGTATTTCTGTCATTGCTGTCAGTCTTACGCTGAGCGTCATTGTTGTAATTCAAGTATCTTGATAAACTAATCCAGGCTTTGAGTAAGCTTGCATCAGGCAACCGTACGGCAGGTTACCACAGGTAGAATTAGCACCAAAAAAAAAATTATGCGTAAAGTGAAAAACGTGTAATCAATCCTCAGGTGACGATCGTGTCAATTCACGTGACCACATTTCCCTGACACGTGCACTCGAGCCAGCTACACGCGGGTTGGATAGTCAAGTGGATAATGACCGTCCCTAAGCAAGTTTTGGTGACCTACTTAGAACGTTAAAAAAATCATCTTAATATTCCGTAAGGTAATGGTGAAGATGCTGACTGCATTTTTTCCCAGGCATTTTGGATAGAATTTGGATCCACCAGCATGACCTTCCAACGTTTCAAGAGGATTTTCGAAGAGTATGTGGACCTATAAAGTTATTGTGAGGTCTATAATAAAGACAAGCTACTGGCAGTGGTGATATTTTCGACCAAAGCTGACAAAGTAAGTTCTGGAGCAGTACTTTTGTATGTTTGGAGTGATCATAAATACTGGACAAATTGGCAAGGGTGGACAGTACCATGATGACCTTACCTCCAATTTTTGGTCATACTGAGGCGCTGCCTCCAATGCTAGGTGTAGGTGAGGACGACTCTGACGAGGCTAAGGCTACTAATTGTGCTCAACTGTAAGCAATATTCCACCCCTTCATATCATTTCACATTGTTTGTATCTACACCAGCCATGTTGTAGATGGTGATCTTATTTACAAGGACAACAGAAGGTAAGTCCGAGACATTGAGCACTAAAGGGGGGGGAAAAGGCAAACGTTAATGAGGTGAGCAATAATGAAGTATAATGTATTGTAGCGGCTATGCCTGGTAGGCTAACTCTACATCCTCCATGATTATTGTAACAAGCCTACCTTAGTGTAATTGAATTACGAGTCTCTTAGTCTCCTGTGACCAGTTAGGGACTCAGAGTATTATGACCACATATAACAGCCATTTTGGTTTGTTTTGTTTTGCTCTATCTATACCTCCTACCCGATACCTGGCTAGATATGATCACTTAATGAAGTACAAGTTCTCTTCATTACAATTGTCCTTGTGGTGTTTTTTAAAATTTATTTTTATTTTTAAAGCAAACAGCCTTGGAACCGTCTCAGGAACCGTCTCAGTACTCCCCTAGTTCATCTGGATGTGGAAGTGACAGATCCAGCCCCAGCACAGTATCTCCTTTTAAATTGCAAGAGGCAGCTGCCCAGACTGGACAGTGACAGTGATGATGCTTGGAATGCTAATGGTGGTGGCATCGGTAATGGTGAGGCTAATGATAAAGCTGCTGCCCTGGAACTCCGCTGTACATTTTTCAACAAGTTGTCGCTCTTTTCTCAATAAAACAAACTGAATTGTATCATATTTAACTAGTTGGAAGAAGCATGATGATTACCTCTTTTTTATATACTCTGTAGATAAAATCCAGTTATAAAGTCAGAGGATGATAGCATTCCACTACCAGATCCCTTGCCTCTGCCAAAGCATTATCCACATGTCATCAACTAGAAGGTGATCTTGCTACTGTGAAGTTTTTGCCAAGCAAAAGCAAACATTTGTGTCTGAGGTGGCTTCATGTATGCTGCGATTCAAGCGTTACCCAGATAGAGATGACTATGTATTGTGGGTCCGTTCAGTTATAGAAAAATAACTTTTCTTCAAGCAAATTGTTTTTAAATCCTTAATCAAGTAAGTTATTACGTTTAATGAGTCCCACCTTGTGTGTATGCATGCAGTGTTGTTTTACAGGATGTTATGGTACACAGCCTGATGAACAGGTTCAAGGAATTCTGTCGTAAGAAACCTAGATTGACACATCTAAACCAAAGGCCTGTGTGTAACCTCTTGATTGCATTCTTGTGGTAATGTATGGATATGACTGTGTTGTATATGTCGCTACGACTTGTGTTGTCTGTACAATATTGAGTTTGTGGTGTGCATCTGTCTGAAGAGACACTTGGTTTGTGTGATGCTGAACAGACACTGGATTTGTGCGACCTGTTATCAATTTGTGATAATCTGTCAGTACATACATTTATTTATAAGGTGCTGTCCACGAAGTGACAAAGATCAGGAAATCACTTGGAATAAGAAAGTCCGTGAGTCACCCAGTTCCATTTCCTGGGGAGGAGAGTGTGAGCTATGAGTGGCCACTCTATAGGTAGATTGGAATTTTCCCCCCTCAAGAGCATAATAAATGGCATTCATTATACAGGTGCAATTCAAGAAAATAAAACAAGTTATTAAAGAACTTATTAAATGTTCCTTTGCCACGAGGTGGGCAGAAATGACTGAATAGAGTCTAGTTTTTGACCATATGTTTTCCAGATTTCCATTCCTGCAAGAAGCCGAGACAGTAAGTCACGTATCAGGTCACAATACCTGAACACCAATTAATTTTGGTGAATGTCTGTGTGTACTTAGTCACTATGTAATTTCTTGGTAGTGCTCAGCCTTCTGCTGACTCGTGCTAGCACGGTACTTTTTGTAGATGATGGTGGAAATGCAGCTAAATTATTGGGTGACGAGAAATTGAGAGCTCTGGCAAAGGAATCCCAAACTCCTATCATAGAGCAAGCGAAGATGGAAGCACAACACATGGCACGACTTTCTGATGTGCTATCTGCAGTGTGATGAAGGTAAAAATATTTGGGGGAGAGGGTGTTATGTACATGTCCACTAATGGTGGAAAATACACTTCTTGCTCTGACAGTTCTACCTCTTCTGCTACCAGGTGCCCGAAGCAGATCGAATCCCAACAAAGTGATATTCTTTACCGAGGTGAAGTTTTGACGACTAGAACCTCTGTGATTTGTTACGACGGTCAATTATATAGTATTCATATATATAGCAAATGATACTTTGTGCATGTGAGGGCTCGTTATTTAACCCCGTGCATAACACAGTTTTACAGCGTGGCAGCTTTCATTACTGATGAAATTGCTTGACCATGGTACCTTCTTCTCTACTCAGATGACAGTTGGCATGGAAGTACGTAACCTTGCTCCTTATGTGATGGTAGTGGGGAGCATCAAGAGTGCTAAGTAAGCCTTCATCAAGCCAAAAAAATAGTTTTATATTTTGAGGATATTCCGTTTTGTTTAATTTCTGCTTTTTTGGTGTTTATGGTGTTTATTGGTGTTTAATATTCAATATTCTGTAGAGCGTTCTAATTTTTATGCATTTATGGAAGTGCTCATCCTTCAGTTCCCTTTATAAAAAACATCAATAACTGTGAAACACTTACGGCCTCACCGGTGTAACTATATTTATCTTCATGAATACATGTACAGAGACTTCGTATCATCATTGTTAACCTTATGTCTTGTTAGTTTGTAAAAGGTAGACATCTTTCATTCTGCTGTGGGTGTGGTGATACTTGATTTTGGTGTGTAATACACACTGATAATGGTGTGTTCTTCACACCATTAGGTGTGTTCTTCACACTACAATATTGAGGGTGTAAAGAATACTCAAATGAGTGTGCTTATAGAGACAGCACTAGCACACTCCATTTGGTGTGAATTGCACACTTTTTTAAATTATAGTGTATGGGAAGAACATTGAATAACTCAATTATACTACACTAGAATGTGCCATATACACACCAGCAAGAGGGCCACCAGTAGTTGATGAACCGGGAGAGCTAGCTTGACTTCATCCATGACTATGTCCACAATGAGCAGCAAGAGTTGCTATAGCCACTGACTCACCAGTCATATGCTGGAGAAATTACATGTACAGTAGAGTAAACCTATCACATGATTGCAAATCCCAATCCCAGAAATTCCCAAGAAATTTGCAGAAGTCCAGTACTTATGCTGGCTTTATATAAAACTATGTACTATGCTACCTAACATCTATTCATCTTACCTATCTTTGAAAAAGTCAAGCTGAACCTCAATCATCAAATGCTTCACAAGTTGGAATCACAGTCAACTTTGTTGCTTCCCAGGTAAGTATACGCACTTCCCAGGTAAGTATAAGAATTCCTCAGGCAGGTGCATGCACTTCCCAGTAAGTAGACGCACTTCGCAGGTAAGTACACGCACTTCCCAGAAAAGTATACACACTTCCCAGGTAAGTACACGCATTTCCCAGGTAAGTACACGGGTAAGTACACGCACTTCCCAGGTAACTATACACACTTCCCAGGTAAGTATACGCACTTCCCAGGTAAGTACACGCACTTCCCAGGTAAGTACACACACTTCCCAGGTAAGTACACACACTTCCCAGGTAAGTACACGCACTTCTCAGGTAAGTACACGCACTTCTCAGGTAAGTATAGGAATTCCTCAGGTAAGTACACGCACTTCCCAGGTGTAACTATACACACTTCCCAGGTAAGTACATGCACTTCCCAGGTAAGTATAGGAATTCCTCAGGTAAGTACACGCACTTCCCAGGTGTAACTATACACACTTCCCAGGTACTGTAAGTACACGCACTTCCCAGGTAAGTATAGGAATTCCTCAGGTAAGTACACGCACTTCCCAGGTGTAACTATACACACTTCCCAGGTGTAACTATACACACTTCCCAGGTAAGTACACGCACTTCCCAGGTAAGTACACGCACTTCCCAGATAAGTACACACTTCCCAGGTAAGTACACGCACTTCCCAGGTAAGTATAGGAATTCCTCAGGTAAGTACACGCACTTCCCAGGTGTAACTATACACACTTCCCAGGTAAGTACACACACTTCCCAGGTAAGTACACGCACTTCCCAGGTAAGTATACGCACTTTGCAAGTAAGTACACGCACTTCCCAGGTAAGTACATGCACCTCCCAGGTAACTATACACACTTCCCAGGTAAGTACATGCACCTCCACGCACTTCCCAGGTAAGTACATGCACTTCCCAGGTAAGTACATGCACCTCCCGGGTAAGTACACGAACTTCCCGGGTAAGTACACACACTTCCCAGGTAAGTACACGCACTTCCCAGGTAAGTACACGCACCTCCCGGGTAAGTACACACACTTCCCAGGTAAGTACACGCACTTCCCAGGTAAGTACACGCACCTCCCGGGTAAGTACACGCACTTCCCAGGTAAGTACACGCACTTCCCAGGTAAGTACATGCATCTCCCGGGTAAGTACACGCACTTCCCAGGTAAGTACACGAACTTCCCAGGTAAGTACATGCACCTCCCGGGTAAGTACACGCACTTCCCAGGTAAGTACATGCACCTCCCGGGTAAGTACACACACTTCCCAGGTAAGTACACGCACTTCTCAGGTAAGTACACGCACTTCTCAGGTAAGTATAGGAATTCCTCAGGTAAGTACACGCACTTCCCAGGTGTAACTATACACACTTCCCAGGTAAGTACACGCACTTCCCAGGTAAGTATAGGAATTCCTCCGGTAAGTACACGCACTTCCCAGGTGTAACTATACACACTTCCCAGGTACTGTAAGTACACGCACTTCCCAGGTAAGTATAGGAATTCCTCAGGTAAGTACACGCACTTCCCAGGTGTAACTATACACACTTCCCAGGTGTAACTATACACACTTCCCAGGTAAGTACACGCACTTCCCAGGTAAGTACACGCACTTCCCAGATAAGTACACACTTCCCAGGTAAGTACACGCACTTCCCAGGTAAGTATAGGAATTCCTCAGGTAAGTACACGCACTTCCCAGGTGTAACTATACACACTTCCCAGGTAAGTACACACACTTCCCAGGTAAGTACACGCACTTCCCAGGTAAGTATACGCACTTTGCAAGTAAGTACACGCACTTCCCAGGTAAGTACATGCACCTCCCAGGTAACTATACACACTTCCCAGGTAAGTACATGCACCTCCACGCACTTCCCAGGTAAGTACATGCACTTCCCAGGTAAGTACATGCACCTCCCGGGTAAGTACACGAACTTCCCGGGTAAGTACACACACTTCCCAGGTAAGTACACGCACTTCCCAGGTAAGTACACGCACCTCCCGGGTAAGTACACACACTTCCCAGGTAAGTACACGCACTTCCCAGGTAAGTACACGCACCTCCCGGGTAAGTACACGCACTTCCCAGGTAAGTACACGCACTTCCCAGGTAAGTACATGCATCTCCCGGGTAAGTACACGCACTTCCCAGGTAAGTACACGAACTTCCCAGGTAAGTACATGCACCTCCCGGGTAAGTACACGCACTTCCCAGGTAAGTACATGCACCTCCACGCACTTCCCAGGTAAGTACACGCACCTCCCGGGTAAGTACATGCACCTCCACGCACTTCCCAGGTAAGTACACGCACCTCCCGGGTAAGTACACGCACTTCCCAGGTAAGTACATGCACCTCCCGGGTAAGTACACGCACTTCCCAGGTAAGTACATGCACCTCCCGGGTAAGTACACGCACTTCCCAGGTAAGTAAAGTAGCAGACAATGCAACGTAGTATACATTTTGAATGTGGATGCTGTGGGCGCATTTCTTTCTGCTTTTCAAAGTGTCCCTTGAAAATGTAGAGGCGTGCGTTTTGCAGCTGGTACGCATGCGTTGCTTTCTAATGTTCACACGAGGAATTAAACTGCGAAGCACGCTCTTTGCTCATGAGCTCGCTCAGGAAGAAGTCAAATTATTATACAGCTCCTTTTGCTTGCTGGTTTACTCTACCTAAAAACAACAACAAATTCTTTACCTTAACTTCAAGGGTTTAAACCACCCAATAATTGCAAAGATCTTGGCGGACGATGAACGACTAAAAGTAACCAGGCTGTTCAGAGCTTCCTCAAGCACTACTACGCGACTGGTACCATCAGACAGCCAGGCAATGGCAGACTTTCAACTCTCACTGAAGAAGAAATTAAGCAGATCATAGAGGCTCAAATGCAGGTAGGTAGGGTGCCATGCTATTTATCTTAGCTAGATCAAATAAGGAATACGAAGATAAGGAACTTTAATTATTTTTAAATTAAATTAATTTTTATTTTATTATTTTTTTACAAATGCCTTGTTATGCTGAGCTTTACAAAGTAACTTCATAGAGATCTATATTAAAATGAAAGGTATTTAGATATGCCATCTACTGGGTTGATGAGGAGACAACACCCTGCCAGCTGCATGGTCTGCTTCAGAAGTAAGGGTTACTCACTTTCCTCGAGAACAATTTTGTGGTGTAGGACATCGCTTAGTTGAGCATTAGTTCCTATTGCCAAATTATCCGAGAGGCAAACAAGGTAAAGTTTGTTTGGCTTGTGGTGCATGATATGTTTTGGAGACTACATTGGACCTAACTAAAGATAATGGTTTCTTGTTAATTCAATAACAACATTGTTTTCTCTCCCTTCCACCTTCCAGGTCAAGAGGTTGGAGTGGGTGCAGTGATTTATTGGAGGGGCAGAAATTGGTTTTGAGAAAGTGATCTGGTTGGACGAATCACAGTTTAGCTAATGATGCACAGGCGGTTTTGAGCAGGAATACCTGAAAACGCCCCCAACAACCAAGGCATATCTATGTGAATGCATAATATGGTCGGGCATGAAGTCACGACTTGTTACTTTGGTAATAAGATTTCACTAAGCTTCAATGTGCGATATACAATGCAAGTATTGAAGGAGGTGTGGCATATTCCATTGATGTACAATTATTTGCATTTATAATTAATACAGGGCCAAACATCCCGCCAAGGTTATGTTTGGGCTGGAATAAACACCAGGGGAAGAACGGGTGTGCGCATTTTTGATGGGATAATGAGGGCCCCTCTCTACATTGATATCCTCAAAGAAACTCTTTAGCGATTGGCCAAGGCCTTTATTGAACCAAACAATACCAACTGGTAGAGAACACCACCAGAATCTCCCAATGCCAAATCTGATCGGGAACCTTTGGCATGAACTAAAGGAGTTCATCGGAAGGGATGTGAAGCCAAGGAGCAAGGCAGAATTATTCGAGGGCATAAAAAGATTCTAGGAAACGGTAGATGGTGCGAAGTGCCAAGAGTATTTAAGGCACTCGAGGAATGTGGTTCCTCGAGCTGAATGGAAATGCAACTGGACACCGACTGATATTTGATTTTATGTGAGCATATATTTTCATCTCTGCATATAGTCGGATGTTCACAGTAGTAGTCACCTAACACATTGTGATAAGTCTTCACAAGTCAACATCCTTCTGTTGTAGGTGTGAAGCAAGTTGTAGTTTACTATATTCTGGGTAATAAATAGTCAGGAATTTGGAAGTAATCAATGCAGGAAGAAAAAAAGAGGAGAAAAAAAACTTGTCCCTGCTTGAAAACACATTTTACTGCGTTTTATTTAGCGTGGGTATTTCGTGGGAGGTGGATTAGAAATAACTGTGGCATGTTTGCTTTCTGACTCAAAATACAAGTGGGAGAGGAAGGTTACCAACACACTAGACAGCATCAAACACATACACTACTAATGCAATCTGAAGCATTTAGATGCTTGCTGTGCAGCTTCTAAGCATTTCTGCTACACGGGCTCACAGTCCACAGGAGCTCTCCAAAATTGCGGGTACAGAATGAACATGATTCTTTTCAGTTCCGCTGGTTCTTTGGAGTGAAGTCCTGGGAGGTGCCTGTTTCCTTTTGGCATGCATCAAAGGAGAATGCCGTTGCCAAATATTCGCTTCCTGAGCAAGTTTGCAAGAGAGAGCTCCGGCTTTGCATACACCTTGCAACTTTGAATATTTCCTAACAACCTCCTCCACCATAGACAGTCCCTGCCTGCTGACCTCACGTGAGGGTAGGGGATTCATAACTGCACAAACTGGCAGGTTTGGTGGAAGATGTGCAAGGGGAGGAGAGGTCAGGGGCTGAGGGGCAGGAGAGGTCAGGGGCTGAGGGGCAGGAGAGGTCAGGGGCTGAGGAACAGGAGAGGTCAGGGCTGAGGAGCAGGAGAGGTCAGGGCTGAGGACCAGGAGAGGTCAGGGGCTGAGGACCAGGAGAGGTCAGGGGCTGAGGAGAAGGAGAGGTCAGGGGCTGAGGAGAAGGAGAGGTCAGGGGCTGAGGAGAAGGAGAGGTCAGGGGCTGAGGAGAAGGAGAGGTCAGGGGCTGAGGAGAAGGAGAGGTCAGGGGCTGAGGACCAGGAGAGGTCAGGGGCTGAGGACCAGGAGAGGTCAGGGGCTGAGGAGGAGAGGTCAGGGGCTGAGGAGAAGGAGAGGTCAGGGGCTGAGGAGCAGCAGAGGTCAGGGGCTGAGGGGCAGGAGAGGTCAGGGGCTATATACTTTCCATGTCAGATTCATCCAGATTGCTGGAGCCACAATCCACTATTCCTCTTTGACTTTTAGAAGCATAGTATAGAATGAAGAAATATCAACTACAAATCAATACAAAGCAATACCACAACACAACTGAAGGCTTACAATAGTCGACTCTCTGGTGGTGGAAAGGGATGAAGGTAGGGTATTCTTCAGAAAGGGAGGAGGGTATTCTTCAGACAGGGAGGAGGGTATTCTTCAGACAGGGAGGAGGGCCACGATCTCCTGGTGCAGTTTTTCCAATCCGTCTCTAATGTATTTGGTAATCTCCATGACTCTGTTGTAGTGTTTGACGAGGAGATCCAGAAAGTCTGTCTCAAAGTCAGCAGCCAGTTTGTCAAATTCTGCCTGCAACAAACACACATCTTTGGCAAATGCAAAGCACTTTTTGTTAATTCTCAGCCCAGCTGGTGTGTGTCCCGTCAGTTCGGACTGTTGCAAGAAGGACAAGTGGGCTGCTCCTCAGGCGTGGAGGGCTATTTTTTTAATTTAATTGCTTGCGAATGGCAAGTAGGTGTTCTGTTGTAGGGGAAGAGGTCAGTCCTCTACCAGTTCCAGTGGGGTACAAGTTGACTGGCTGCATGTAGTGTACCATGAGAGACGCTTCTACCGTTCGTGCGTGCCAAGGTTGGAGCCCTGTGCTCACTAGCTCTGTGTGGGGTCCGGACGGGCTAGGGTTTTTGATCTGAGTAATTCGTTGACCTCACTCACAGACCTCAGAGGCTTAGTAGACCTCATGGGTTGGGTTCTAGACGCCGCAGACATTTTGGGATATCTTTAGATAGTGATATGTGCGACAAAATAGTGGTAATTCGACCGCCTTCTTCGGTGCATACATGTTACAGCAAACGACAAAAAAATAACACACTCGAGTGTTTGTCAGTTGGTTCCTGGCGTCTGGGGGCATGGCTCCCCTTGCTCTTTGATGTGGTGAGATTTCCCCTCTTGTAGGGACGGGTACACTGGCGTTTCTGGGATGATGTAATGGTGGTTTTTGTCTGTTTTTGTCCGTGTTAACCCCTTTCCTATTAATATACAATATGAATGCAGAATTTTCTGTCCGGCTATTGGATGTCTGAGGTCAGAGCTGACAAGGGCACCGTCCCCTAGGACGCCAGAGTCCAATGGAGAGATTGTAGTGTGCTTTCGGATTCCTTTGACGTGTTTTCCAGCAGTTGCCATTGAGTGGGCGTGGTTAGCAGACTAACAAACAACAATAGGTATCTATTATTTTTAGCACGTCTGTAATGTGTCAACAAGTGAATGCATATAATAAGCGTTAAGCACCTGTCAGTGTATTCCCCCACTACCCCCCACCTGGCGATGCGGAGAGGGGGGGAAAGGGTGGAGGACTAGAGTGAACCTTGACCTGTGAAATTGCCCCATTGGTGTAGCTTTTGATCACCTGATTGCAAGCTAGAAGACCCTTTTTCCCTTTCTCTCTCTCTTTTCCCCCCTTTTTTCCTTCTTCCCATCATTCTATACCTTCACTATTAAACTAGCTGCATTTCAAGTTTCAACATTTTATTGTCAACCATTCTCGAGTTATGATACTTTTTATCCTCCCATTTCATTGCACAACTCTGCGCGATGAACAAGAAGAAGCCTGAATAAACGCAGTAAGTTGGATCGTTCATAATATAATAACCGTTCATGGCCAAGACTTGAAACTTGGCTAAAATATCGCTCAGTACTATTCCGTCATTTCCGTGCTCTCTGCGCAAAGGGGGGTATAAAGGTCTGCTCCTGCGCACGCCATGTTTTTCTTTCTCAGTTCCAAACTTTGATCGAACCTCTGTGTGATTCTAAAGCTACTATCATGCAGCATTCCAGTTGTCGTCGGAAAAGAGACCCAAAGTTTTCCCTGGGGTACGACCGGTGAAGAAGATGAGAATAGAAGCTGAAGACACGAGTGATGCTGGCTCTTCTTCGCCGTCAAACCCTCCGGTTCGGACTAGTAGCGAGTCCGTAGTAGCTCCTCCCCGAGTACCAGCTAGAACAGGTCAGTCTGTTGTTGAGGCTGGCCTTTTGCATGCGAGCGCTGAACTTGTTGGTTTGGGGCAGGCTGCTGGGGAGCCTGTGTCAAGCATGAGGCAGATTGCTGGGGAGTCTGCTTCAAGCGTGGGGCAGATTACTGGAGAGTGCTTCAAGCGTGGGGCAGATTTCTAGGGAGTCTGCTTCAACCTTGGGACAGATTGCTGGTGAATCTGCTTCAAGAGTGGGGCAGATTGCTGGAGAGTCTGCTTCTATCTTGGGACAGATTGTTGGGGAGTCTGCATCAAGACTGGGGCAGATTCGTAGGGAATCTGCTCCAATTTTGAGGCAGACTGCTGTGGAATCTGTTTCAACCTCTGTGGAATCTGTTCCTGTTACCATGCACTCTCAGACTGCTAGTCAACGTAAATTGAAAAAGGTTGCTAGTGGGGCTGGTAAAGCCAAGCTACTCGATGAAGATTGTGTGGGTACAGGCAATCACATTGTCAGCATTTCTACCTTGTCCCACATTGCTGACTTTGTGAGATGTCCAACCTGCAATTCAAGTGTTAGTCTTTCTGAAGGTGTAGGTAACCGAAGAGGGTTAGTCACAATGTTGTCTCTGGACTGTAATGGGTGTAGCTGGAAGTATAACATTACTGATCCATACAGCAGTGAGGCTAAGGGTTTGAACAGCAAATCAGTGTTCGGAGCTAGGTTGATGGGAAAGGGGAGGACAGGACTTGCCACATTGTCTGCAGCTCTAGAAAGCTGACTTTTGTTCTCCCACCTCGGTTACAGGTGGCTATTCACCTGGCTGTGCTTACGTTCAATGAGGGTAGGTGCTCGCTACTTCCCATATTTGAACAACTGGGGCAAGCACAGCCTAGTCCATTCTGTGCCAGAGTGCTTGCAAGCTCAAGGCTTTATAAGTCTAAGCTATATGATTCTCAGTGGGAGAAGGAAAGGAGGCATAAACCGAGAATTGTTAGGTTGAAATATGAGAGTGAACTTATAAATGTCGAGGGGGTAACTTATGGACCTGGAGGGTTTGATTGAGCGAGCTCTACCCCATGGAGGACTTTGGCGTCTCTTGGTGTTTGGGGTGATGATGATGCTTGTACTTAAAGTGCTGAACCCCAAACTGAAATTCATATACTCAATTTATCATAAAATAACTCTTTCATCAATATTTTCATGTTATTTTATTGTTGTACTTTTCAAACTGATTTATTATGAAATGTAATTTTCATGTAGTGACATCACATGATACCGTGTAACTCATTCAATTTTTGTCTGTACATAGTAAATAATTTTTATATATTATGAAAGCTTTTGCATTACTCCTTGTTTTCATAACCAATCCAGTCATTTTCTGATGAGATATGTCAGTCTGACAGCATAAAAATGAAATCGGGGACGTTATTTTACATAATATTTTATATTCAACCAGGAGTGCACAAATGTCCCTAGCAACCATGGTTGATGTTATAGCATTGGTGTTGACAAACATTGTGGTCAACTGAAGGTTGCCTAGCAACTTACCACATACGATGAATATAATTATAACATTTGATTGTTTGTTTTGATTGTATTTTTAGGCAGAATATGGAATATGGACAGATAACTGGAGATTACATCATGATGTAAATATAATAAAATGACAGTGTCATATTTTACTAGGGCAGATAATTAGAAACCATAGCTAACTAACTACCTACTAGCTTTATATTATTATAGCTATATAGATGGATAGCTAGTACCCGCGAAGTACCCAGGTAAATGCTATTTTTTTATACAAGTCAGAAAAAAAGCAGTAATGCTAAAGGATCTTACATGTATGGCTATTTATTTTCTTGGGACATCTTGTTCCTGTTCTTAACCATCGTCAGTCTCAAGACCTGGATCCCTACGCAAATCAGCGCTACTATCTCTGGACTGGCAAAAAAACAGATTCTGAATCTACGATGTCATTCAGAGTTGCTAGCTCTTCAGGATCTCTAGTCTGTTCTCCGTGGTAGGCAAATATCCCTTCTCCTTCCTCATCACTGCTTTCAACCTCAGACAGACCGAATTCGTCGTCATCCAGCATTGCCAAAACATCATCCACATTTAGTCTACCATTTTTTTAAATCGATCAGCTGAGTTTGACGTCACGAATACCTTGGTTACCTAGGCACTATACCTCAGCTATTTTAATTCCAGCTCTAGCTAAGCAAGGGACATGCCCAGGTATATATAGCACATGCGTAGCTAAAACTAACGATTTTATATATTTGTTTTTGTCACGGTCATTTACAACTCCGCCATATGGCGGATACGGCGGTGAGACGGTTAAAGGACCTTTGTGGTTTTCCCCATGTTTCAGTCCTAGTTTATTGCAACACCATTATTCTAATGTTATTGGAAAGCACCTAGAATGAGCTACATTTTGAGACCATAATTTTTGGAAATGGATTAAGCATTCAATAGTTATGACACGTTTAAAAAAAAACCCCACAAAATGGTCGACTCCCCCCCCCCCTTAGGTTAATTGCTCGTCACAAAATGGATTTGCTGCTCCACAAACACCAACTAGCCACTATATCCCGACCCTCTAAACAGTTCCAGTGAATGAGAATGGGCATTCACACACGCCCATAATACGGACCCAGTCATGGAAACAACACAGAGGAGACCAATCAGAAAAGTTAAAAAAACACTCACCTATCTCTTCTCTGAACGGCACGTGGATGCACTCTGGCTTGGACCCTGCTGTAGAGGTCCGATCATCGCAATTGGAAAAGATCACTCGGTGTACCTCTGAAGAACCTAGTCGATAAATGACGCTTGCACAGGCTCCGCCAGGTCTGAAGAGATGACACGTGCTCTTGCAAACCTTCCTCGGTGTTTTATGGTCGTAACAGAATGGGAAAGTCGAGTGGCAGGCGACTGCATGGGCCAAGGTCAGGCACTCCGTCTCTGACGGGTTTGAACTCTCCATAGCTTGTTGAAGAACAGAAACAACGCTCGCCATTTGGTCTTGTAAATGGATATCAGAGGTGTTGAAAATGACTCGTTGCTCTGACAGGAAACTAGCACAGGACGGTTGTTCAATTAGAAAGCAAAGTCTGCAATTGAAGATAAACTAATATAATTTTATCTTGTGGTTAATTCTTTCATTTTCCCTGCTGCCAGACAGAGATTTGGAGTAAGAGACAAAACTACACTGAGAGAGTTGGAAATGGTGTGTGTGTGAGTGTGTGGGTGAGTGTGAGTGCTTGTGAATGTGTGTGCATGTGTCTCTCTCTCTCAAGGAAACTTGCATGACTGCTCTCTCTTCTCTTGATAGCACAATATACAGAATATATATACACACATGTATATATATTATATATACATACACATATGTATATGTGAGCCACACAAAAACATCCAACTTTTTTCCACTGTGTTGTTGTTGTAGTTGTTTATAATTGCATTGCGTCATATAACCAGTTTGAAAGTGGACTTACACATCGGAATCATTCATCTCTGTAGAAAGAAAAAAATTAAATGGTCAAATGGATTTGCGTCATTATTTGTGTGGCTTTTTCCTTACCATACACCTCAAGATTGATAAACTTCTGAGAGAAGGCAGGAAAAGCTCCTCCAGTGGATGCGATGAAGATGTTGCTAGCCGAGCACTTGTACAGGCCAGCACTCTCTGACGTGACCACGAGTTCCTTCTGAACCACTAGTGGATTGTCGGATTGACTGGGCACAAATCTGTCCTTGAACCACAAGGAGGTGATCGGAACTGGAGAGCCTGTGGCCTCGCATCGCAGCGTCACCGCGTGTCCGGACCTCACTCTAATGTTTGTGGTGTGCCTGACGGGAGCAACCAGACGTGCAGGCTCTGTGCAAAAGAGGAGCACGTTATCGAACACCACATACAAAAGCACATTTTCCCGCCACCACATACAAAATTGCATTTTCCCGCCACCACATACAAAAGCACATTTTCCAGCCACCACATACAAAAGCACATTTCCCCGCCACCACATACAAAATTGCATTTTCCCGCCACCACATACAAAAGCACATTTTCCCGCCACCACATACAAAATTGCATTTTCCCGCCACCACATACAAAAGCACATTTTCCCGCCACCACATACAAAAGCACATTTCCCCGCCACCACATACAAAATTGCATTTTCCCGCCACCACATACAAAAGCACATTTTCCCGCCACCACATACAAAAGCACATTTCCCCACCACCACCACAACTGAATAGCTCCAGGGCATCACAGAGCAACATTTTCTCCCCTTTCCTTATTGGAAAGGAGGGCAGGGAAGGGATATATAGCGAAGCACTACTGCATACGCTATACCAAACCTTACTGATAATCTGATATTATTAGAATCACCTCCTCACCTTGCTGCCCAAAGAAATAGATGTCCGACACATGAACCTGTGATCTCACAACCTTCAGTGCCACAGATGCTGAAACGTTTCCCAAGAAGTGCTGATTCCTGACTCGAAATTCGTAGTATCTGTTCAGGGTATACTTCTCTGACAAGGCTACGGTGAAGTGCTTCTCCCTTCTCATTGCAGTGCTCGCATAGGACGAGACGAAGAAAGGGTTGCTGCCCAGGTAATCCTCGTAGCTATCAAAAACCGACAAGCTGACCATGAAACGCTTGCTTCTGTAACAGGGGTCACCGTCCAAAGTTGCGCCCCATTGCAGCATGATAGTATTGTTGGTGCTGTTGTGCTCGGCTGTGAAGTGCTGCACAGTTGGCATGCTGCACTCATCGGAAATATAATGAAAAGGATCTGCAAGAATTACATTAAAAGATAATTAGCGCACAATAAGTTCAGTGATGGGTTATACTGTAAACCCAGAAAAATTGGCGATCTTTTTATTTAGCATTTTTGATATCATGCACATTTTAGCGACCATTAATGTTAACGTTTTATAGCATGAAAAACAAGGTGAAATCCTTGTGAAAATAAGAACAATACATTAACCATTAATAAAGTCCATGATTCAAGGTTTTTTGAATGCTTGTTTTAGTCTTTCAGTATTGCATGAAAGATTGCTAAGACTGTTGATTAACCAGTTTGCATGCAGGGGCTTGATCAATGACACCAAGATTTACTTTAACAGCTGATATCTCTTTCCCACCATCCAGGGCTTCATGGATTTCATTAGCATACCACCTCGTGAAGGAGTCCTTCATTAAAGCCTTAAATTCTTCATTTACGCACACATCAGGTGGCTGCAACTCTCCTGTGTAGTTTGCAGGAACAAACACTTGGTGGATATTGTTTTCTTGAAGCTTTTTAAGAACAGAACTACAGCGATGAGCTGCAAACACATAGAATATTGCCAATGCAGGCTGATAGTCAGCCAAATCCAGTCTCGCTCTAGTAGTAGTGACATATGGAATGATAATTTGTTGGCTACAGCTGTTGCTTCGTTGCCTTCTGGTAAACAAACTGAGCTAGATCCACCAGCATTGCCTTTCAACCAACGAACAATCGACATAGCTGTAAGTTCGCAGTTGCTCGATCAAAACTCGAAAGCTCCTAATCAGTGACGACTTCGTGCTCTGCTGACAGCTAGCATGCGCGCGCGAGTGTTTTTGAACTTTGTACTTACATTGCCACAAATGTTGGCTGCCTATTAACTTAGCGATTTTCCCCACATCGCTAAATTCGCAATGGACCTCTAACTTTTCTGGGTTTACAGTATATAATCTGGTGCGCTATAGTTAGAAGAGATGGTGACTCCAGAGGTTTATATTTTGTGGAATAACTTTGAAAAAAAACTTCTAAAAAAACTCGACTTCCGAGCTTAATTGCCTGATTTGTTCACACAAGATTATATTTATATATTCACACAGATAAAAGTAATTAGCAACATTAATTAGCAACATAAAAATGACACTCCACCAAAATGTTACCTCGCTTCTCTATCGCTCCATACTTACTCAATGGAAATTCTTTACTCTGATCAATCCTGTGCATCACATGATTAACAGCAACACTGCAGCGATAGAGACCATTGAAATTGGGACTACAACAGCGGGGTTGTATAAATTGGCAGTGGTAGGTGCCATTCTTCCCGGTGCATAAGCTGTTACCATGGTTGGTGGAATACTGAATCCTATATTTTTTCGACCAGATCTCGTCAGAAAGTCTCCACCAACTGCCACCATGAAACTCGCCAACAAAACGTTCCCAAGAGACCGATGGAGCTAATGCAATAGGTGTTCCAGCTGAGACAGGGTCTACAACTTTAATGTCACATGTCAAGATAC